>PISW01005590.1:68852-129884 GCA_004023785.1 Mungos mungo | reverse complement strand
CCAGGAAGGGGGCACAAATGTCTGCACCAGCCTCCAGTCCAGTATGTCTGAGAGCCTCAGGGGAAGGCCCTCCGGAAACAGCCAGAAATAGAAATGGCCCAGTCCATCCCCTTGCCTTTCCCCCACAAGCACAGACCATGTGTGTGTGATGTGTGTCGTGGGTCTTATTCACACAGGCATGTTTTAGGCAACATCTATGGGGATGTTATATCCATACATGCATACATTCATTCACCTATGCATGTACAGGTAGACACGTGAACAGACCAGTGGACGATATGGGTCCCTTTACTCCAAAGGGAGGCCACAGCCGTGTGCACCTTCAAGTGGCTCCTGGCTCCGTGTCCCAGCGCGCGGCCAGTGTAGGCTGAGGAGTACTCCGCTGGCTCCAAACACCCACGCCCACCAACTAGCCAGGGCACCGTAGTATCACCTCTATCAGCCTCTAGTCTTCTGTGTGTGTGACGGGGATCACACGTTCCATCCCTTGAGGATCAAATAATCCTACGAACGTAAGTCTGTGTCCCCTCAAAGCACCCCCATGCCTTAACTCTGCCGCTCGCCCTCAGCACTGAGTGTTCCACACGGCAAAGGAAAAAAGTCATCTGGGGGCACTGCTCTCTGAAAGTGTCAGGGAAGACGGTCTCAAAAGCCAGTCGCCCCCGCCTCCTCCCCTCCCTGTGTGCGCACGTCACTCCTCATGGTGAGAGGAGGAGCTCCCCCTCTCCCCCTCTCTCTTCTCTCTTGCAGGTGGCCTGGCCCTGGGACCCTCTTTAGCCAACTGAGTGGTGGGGGCTTCTGGACCCTTCAGAGGACAGCGGTCACACCTCCAGGACTCAGTGAGAGGGGCCACGTGGGCGTTCCATGCCAACCACCAGGCAAAGGCAAACCCACAAGGGAACCCCGCTGCCCGGATGGGGGCAGAAGGGCCACCCAGCTGGGCCCTGCCCATACGCCAGATCCATGACATGAGAAACCAGCATCGTCTGAAGCTACTGAGCTCAGGGGTGCGGGGCATCCGGCGTCGCGTTTCCTGTGGGCCGTAAGCTCTCATGCCGGGATTTTGTTTTGTGGCCGCTGTGCCCTTGGGTCTAGTGTGCTTCCTGGCCCTTGATGATTGGCTTCGACCATCTCTTAAGATACTTAAGCCTTCAAGTGCGTGCAGTGTCTTGCTGCCCACAGTAGCCCCAGTTCCTGGGCAACAAAGTCCCCGCCCTCTGATCGATTAGCAGTGGCGTGTGTGCATTCTTTCTCTGGCGTTCCGTATTCTTGCTTACCAAGGGTGGGGAGACGGTAGTGCTACAAAGCAGGACCACGGGGCGGGGGGCTTGGGAGTGTCCTCACACTTAGCTAGACGGTGAGATGCTCACATGCCCCCTTCCTAAAGAGCGGACTTCCCCTGAAATTCAGGACCCCCTTTCCTCCACTGGCCGACCGCACCCCCCTTCACTGCCTACTCTGGACCAGGAAGGGTCCTTTCTGCTTCTTCCAATCGATGACGTGCAGACATACTCTCCGTCCGTCCATGCAGTGCTGGCTTCCACGAGGGAAGGGGTCCCTGTGTCACCAGTTCGCCGGCTCTGGGTCCTAGTAGGAAGATCTGGAGGGCAGTGGTTTCCTTTCCCTGCCCCCCATTTCCCACCCTGCCTTGGAGAGAGAGGCTGCTTCTGGCTGGGAGCAAGAGGTGGGCAGGGACAGAGACGCCCAGCTATCCCCGGCACTGGCCTCCCCTTTGTCCCCAGCCTCTGATCCCCACCCCAGCTCCCGGCCAGCTGCACCTGACACGCTTGTATGCTAGCGCTTTTTGGAAATGGTGTCCGCTCTGGGAAGTGTTGGGGCCCAAGAGCAGTCACTTTCTCTGACAGATAGATGCCTCTGCTGACAGCAAGATGCTGTCCTAGAAACCTTGTTCTGCTGCGGCTCCCCCCGTGATGCTGGGTAGAGCAGGAAGCCCAGAGACAAGTCATTCACCAAGGACGGGGATGCTTGCTGGAAATTCGTACGTGCAAGAAAGGGGGCAGGGTATTAGGTCTGAGAACTAGCAGCCATTGCTCTGTTTCCTACGTGTTTCCCAGCTGTGTGGCCCGAGGCACGTGAGCGCACTTCTCTGAACCTCGCTGTCCTCCCCAGTGGAATAAAGGCAACTGTCTTGCTGAGCACTTACGCTCTTGCTTAATAGATTGCCGTGAACTTCAAAGGACAGACGTTTATTCTGTGTCTGAGGGTCAGCAAGCAGGATATGTCCAGGTCCGCCCGTGGGAGCAAGGGCACTGGGAAAACTTCAGTCTGGCTGGTGGCGGGGCTGTGGTCCCATCCTAAGCCTCGAGTGCAGGACACGCGGCCGAGCTCTGATGGTGGCAGGGTCTGGGTCTTGCGGGTTGTAGGACCTGCTGCCAGGAGGTTGTCTTGGTTCATTGCCACGTGCTCCCCACCCCCATGACCACTTGCTTCATCAAAACCAGCCACGGAGAGTCTGGGTACAACCTTCTGTGTCATAGTCACAGGCCCTGCTCCTGCTGGGTGGTGGCGAGGGGAACAGGTTTGCAAGGGCACGGGCAGTAAGAGGAGGGAGGGGTCACCAGGGGCCAATCTGGTCAGCCGGGCAGAGACAGGCTGTCTCCAGTAGGTGGGGTGCAGCACGGGGTGTGGGGCTCTGTCTGTGGTTCCCAGCATCCCAGCATCCCAGCAGGACACGAATGAGCTCCCCTCATTAAACATCCTCACCCCCCTCCCCAGGTAAAGGGGTGGGAGGGAGCGTGGAAACACAAGGGGGGCTGGTGAAGTTCCCTCAGGCTAGCAGCACAGGCCCCATTAACACCCCTATCCCTTGAGGGGTCGGGAGTGCTATAGACTCGTGAGTCCCCCCAAATTCACATTCTGAAGTCTAATTCCCAAGGGGAAGGTATTAGGAAGTGGGGTCTTTGGGAGGTGATCAGGTCCTGAGGCTCTCCCGGATGGGGTTGGTGCTCGTATAGAAGAGAGAGCTCCCTTGTTTTCTTGCATCTGTGAATTAGGAAGCAGGCTCTCACCTGACACCCAGTCTGCCTGCACCTTGATCTTGGACTTCCCAGCCTCCAGAGCTTCGAGAGATCGTTGTGTGTGGTTTAAGGTCCCCCGTCTGTGGTGTTTGTTAGAGCAGCTCAACCAGATTGGGAGGGAGGGAGAGGTTCCTGGAACCCAGAGCAAAGAACCAATGCAGAGGGCGCCCAGTGGGCAGGCAGGGAGGGAGCAGAGCAGGGCGGGGAGCGCTTTGACCTCTCTCCTGATATCCTGCTCCTCCTTCCAATAGCAGAGACCCCTGAAGTTCGAGAGCAGGGAGCCCTGTTCATTGGCCCCCCCACTGGGACCAGAGAGGTGCAGGATGGCTCTGGGGGCTGGCGGGGCAGATCCTGCTGTTACTCATCCCAGGTGGTTTCCAAGGCAACTAGTTACTGAAGTAGGATGCGAGTTTCCTGCTTCCAAAGATTAGAGCACCTACTCACTTCTTAGCTCTGGAGATCCAAACACCGATACAGTGTAGTTCATGGTCTGGTGCAGGGGTGAGGAAACTGTGGCTCAGGGTCCAAATCTGGCCCACTGCCTGTTTCTGCAAATAAAGTTTTACTGGAACCCAGCCCTGCTCGTTCATTAACGTCTTGTCAGTGACTGTTTTCACGCTGCAGCGGCGAGGTTGGGTGGTTGTGATAGAGTGCGTGGCCCTCAAACCCTAAGGTATTTACTACCTGACTCTTCACAGGAAAAAATGTCCCCTCCTGGTCTTGTGGGGGGTGGAAAATGATTAGTAACATAAGGTTAAGTGTTTTGGAGGATGCATAGGAAGAAATTAAACATGATCCCTTTTTTATTTTTTTTAATGTTTATTTTTGAGAGAGAAGCAAGCATGAACAGGGCAGAGACAGAGCATCCCAAGCGGGCTCCGCTCTGTCAATGCAGGGCCCGACTCAGGGCTCGAACTCACGGACGGTGAGATCATGACCTGAGCCAAAACCAAGAGTCAGATGCTTAACTGACTGAGCCCCCCAGGCGCCCACGTGATCTCTAGTTTTAGAGGTAAGTTTGTGATTGGTGTTCAGTGTCTTGATTAACTAGACCATAGCGTGAAAGCCACTAGGCGACACTGTCTTTGGAGAAGGAGTCTCTCTGAAGGGCACTTGCCTTCTGTTTTAAGACAAACCTGAAACGGTCAGGTAGCCCCGGCATATTTCACCCCCCCCACGCCACCCCCCCATCTACTTGGTGCGTGAGTATGTGTGGCCCTGGGCGCTCAACAGGGAACGGGAGTCCGGCAGAGTCCAGGAACGCCTTCTGAACTCCCAGAGAACGTCTACTGCCGAAGCTCCATCTAGTGAACTCTCCTTCGTGCCTTAGCAAACTCAGGCTTGCCCGTCATTCAGATGAGGAAGAAGATTGTGTATCACTTGTTCACTCAACAAACGTCTGAGCAGTTTTTCCAGATCAGGTATCAAGGTGGGTGTGGGGGTATTTGGAAGCTACAATCATTTATTCCTCTGAGGGTTTGGACCTTGATCTCAGAGATGATCCACTTCAAGGCAGGTGGGCCAGGACCCTCTCCGGATCTCCTGCCTCAGCTGAGTGCCGGTTACTCACCAGGTGTGAGACCCAGGGCGAGTCAACCCTCACTTTCATCGTCTTCCACAAGGGGACCTCCATTTCCCGCTCTGTGTCTTTGAGAAGGCAATCAGGTAGTTGGAAATAGATCGTAGAAAGACCAATACTGGAAGATTCTGCTCCTATGAAGTCCCCGGGTGGTCAGAGGCAGAAAGCAGAGGTGGGGTTACCAGGGGCCGGGCAGAGGGGGAATGGGGAGCTATGGTGAACAGATACAGAGTCTCCATTGTCCAAGATGAAAAAGTCCTGGAGAAGAATCCAGTGACGATTGTGCAATAGCGTGAATGTATTTCATGCCACTGAACTGTACACTTTAAAAGAAAATTTGAAGACCGAGAATGAAGTAGGAGAGATTTTGTGAACGCTGGTGAACAAAGAGGGACACCTTCTCGCTCACGGCTGTCAGGCTTTGCTGCCACCCACGGCGGGCTCTTGAACCCTGAGCCCTCTGCCCGTCACAGCTGTCCAGCAGCTTCCCCACCACGGCCCATCCATCACTCGGTCCCGGCTCTCGTCTGTCTCCCCAAGGCCACCCCGGGCACCACACCCGTCCATCAGCTACGCCGATACCATCTGCCTCTCCCCCACCTCCTCCAGCCTCTCCTCTCGTATCTCCGTGGCGCTCGCTCCTGCCCTTCCTAGTCGTCCTGCAACTGAGCAAGATGCAGGAGAGGGGATTACAGCAGCAGGTGCCACAGTCAGACGTGGGACCACCCTGCTTGGAGTGGATCGCCTTCCCCCCTCAACCCCGGGCCTGTCCCGCTTCTGGAGACCCTGGGATTATAAGGCAGCACTTTGCAAATGATGGATGTGTACCCATGTGTCACCTGGGGGGGCCTTGTTCAAATGCAGAGTCTGAATCAGGAGAGCCTGGTGAGGGCCTGGCGGTCTCTGTGTCCAGCCGGCTCCCAGGTGCTGCTGCTGCTGCTGGCAGAGGGGCTGCCATTTGGAGAAGCCGCATCTGAGTCACCACCCACTTGCTCCCCCTGACACCCGGCACCAGGTGACTGTCACAGGACTCTGAGAAGGAGCTCAGATGGTATGAGGATCTTGCTTAAGAACATTTGGGGACACTGCAATCAACACAATTTGGATGAGACTGGAGTGTCAGGCATTAGCTTCCATCTGTCAAGTTTGTTGTCCATCTTAGAGAAAGTTGGGGGTTTTCGTGGAATTTGAGAAACTCTCTCTTTACAAAGGTAATAAGAGAACTGGAAAACCTTCATTATAAGAGATCCAAACAATGTAATTGAGTATCTCCCCATCCGGTGGTAGGTGGGGCTTAAGCTCCTCCTCCTTCCTCCCCACTTCCCACAGAGAAGACAACAGGGAAAGGAAGAAAATGGGGAAGCCCAGCAAACACCGCCTGGACCAAGTGATCAAGGTTAACGCCACCTGCAAGGGCAGGTGACTGGCATGATGTGAAGGACCTCACCTCTGTGGTCTTTCTCCCATAACCTGTAACCCCAGGGACATCATGACTAAAACCTCAGACAAACTCCAAGTTCATTCTACAGAATGCCCTGTAAGGAATCCTGAGATGGGTCAAGGTCCCGAAACAACAAGGAAAGACTGAGAAATTGCCACCAATGGGAGGAGACAGGGTGAGTAGAGGCCATGTAGGACCCTGGACGAGACCGTGGCCCAAAGATAAGTTACGATTGTGTAAGAAGTGAGGACATCCGAATAAAGCTGTTCTTTATTTCCCCCATGAGTTTATTCTCTGTATCTATGTTTTATTTTTTATATTCATATGTAAGTGAAATCAGACAGTAACTGTTTCTCTCTGACTTATTTCACTTAGCATAGCACCCTCTAACTCCATCCATGTGGTCGCAAATGACAAAATTTCATTTTTACGGCTGAGTAATATTCTGTTGTGATTCTTCCAAATACAGTCAGAGTAAAGTTTAGTTAAAGGTTCTAACCCAACATTGGTTTCCTAGCTTTGATGAGCCAAGTCCTGGTATTGGATGATGGGAGCATCAGGAGATGGGAATCTATGGGGACTCTCTGAGTTCAGTTCACAATTGTTTGGTGGATCCAAAATTATTCCAACAGCTGAGAAGTGATTTTTTTTTTTCCAGAAAGGAATTAGCATCTGATGCTTCAGGCAGTGATAGAGCTTAGAAGCAGCGCGGGGCCAAGAAGACTTCTGCGCAACGGCGGGAAGCCATCACCTTATCGCTGACGTTGGTCTGTTTCACCCTCTCCTGCCAGCTCTTCTCCAAAATACTTGTGCGCCAGGCACTGGCCCACTGCGGGGAGCAGGGGACAGGGTAGTGGGGATGCCTGCGCCAGGTACAAACAATAGCGAGGTGCATTTGTCTGTAAAGAAGGGAAAAGCAACGATAAAATCGCTAACAGTTGTTCTGTTTTCTATTAGTGCTGGGTGCTGACAATTCTAAGCACTCATGCTTTTTTGGGTTTTTATTGTTAGCTTATTGGGAAAATCTTTATTAAATGTGTTCTTAAACCTTTGTTTAAACTTTTTAGCTGCATTAGAATCGACAGACACTATTTTACTAGCTTCAGGTGTACAACCTCGTGACTCGGTCTTTTGGTACATTAGGGAATCCTCTTGAAAGGTCTAGTTACCCTCTGTCAGCACACAAAGTTATTACGATGTTGACTGTATCCTACGCTGTGTATTTTCTCCCCATGACTTATTTATTTTATAGCTGGAAGTGTGCTCCTCTTAATGCCCTCCATCTAGCTCGCCCGTCCCCAACTCCTTCCCTCTGGCGGCCACAAGCATGTGCTTGTATCTGCGAGTCTGTTTCTGTTTTATTTTTCACATTCCACACATAAGAGAAATCATACAGTAATCATTTTTCTCTGACTTATCTCACTTAGCATAGTACCTCTAACTCCATCCATGTCATCACAAATGGCAAAATTTCATTCTTTTTATGGGTGAATAATATTCTGTTGGGTACACACCACATTTAAAAAAAAAATTTTTAACATTTAATTATTTTTTGAGAGACAAAGACAGATCATGAGCCAGGAGGGGCAGAGAGAGAGGGACACACAGAATCAGAAGCAGGCTTCAGGCTCTGAGCTGCCAGCACAGAGCCCGACGCAGGGCTTGAGCCCACGAACTGTGAGATCATGACCTGAGCCCAAGTCAGCCGCTCAACCAATTGAGCCACCCAGGCGCCCCATTTCTCTTTTCCATTCAGTGTTTCATTTTCTTTGAGTAAATATCCTGAAATGCAATTGCTGGATCACGTGGTAGTTCTATTTTTAACTTTTGGAGGCACCTCCCTACTGTTTACCATAGTGGCTGCATTAGTGTGCATTCCCACCATCGATGCGGTGGGGGGGAGGGGTCCTTTTCTCCAGCACTTCCTGTTTCTGGTCTTTCTGGTAACCGCCATTCTGACAGAGTGAGGTGGTCTCTCACCGCGGTTTGATTCGCTGCTCCCTGCTGATGAATGATGTTGGGCATCTTTTCATGCACCTGTTAGCCATCTGTGTGTCTTCCCTGGAAAAATGTCTATTCAGGTCCTCTGCCCATTTTTTTAAAATCAGGTTGCTTGGGTGTTTTGGGGTCGGGGGAGGGGTGTTGAGTTGTAGGAGTTCCCAACGGTCATGCTTTTGATTCAAAAATTCACCTTGTAGACATTGAAGATCAAAACCAACATCAATTTTTGTTGGTGTTTTAGACAATACCAAGACCAAGCAAAAACAAACAAAACCCAAAAAACCTTACTGTTCGTTTCAGGACATCTTTGCCCATAGATGATGAGGCTTAGTAACTAACATCATGACAGTTTGCTCACCAAGGTTGGCCCCAAATCTTCACCTCGCTGTGTCTGCCTGGCAGGACACCCCCCTTAAAATCAATCAGCCCGATGTTTCAAACCCTATAAATACTCTGCCCTGCTTTGGATTATCCGGCTGGGGAGGGGGCTCTCTCTTACTGCAGTGAGTCTAGTAACTCAATTTTCTTGACTTACAACTTTCTCTGGGGGTCTTTCTGGAAAATCAATACATGTATCCTAGGAAAGTAATACTGCACATGTACAGAGATAAGCACAAAGATATGCGTGTGTAGAATGACTGGCAACAGGGAAGGTTGGTACCTAAGTGCCCATCGAGTAAGGAACAGCTAAGTGACTACTCAGGGATCGTTTGGAGGATGCAGTGCTAACTGGGGCATAGACATTGAAGCTGAAAACGTTGCACTCCACTTAGAGACACATGACATTAAAATCGCTATCTTTCCAAATGTCGTGTAAAAAACAATATGGGGGTTTGGGGTGCGCCTAAGTGGCTCAGTCGGTTAAGCTTCGGTGATGATCTTGCCCTTCGTTGGTTCGAGCCCCGCGTCGGGCTCTGTGCCGACAGCTCGGAGCCTGGAGCCTGCTTCAGATTCTGTGTCTCCCTCTCTCTCTGCCCCTCTCCCACTTGTGCTCATGTTTGCTTGTGCTCGCTCACTCACTCGTGCGTGCGCGCGCTCTCTCTCTCTCTCTCTCTCTCTCGCTCTCTCTCTCTCTCTCAAAAATAAACATTAAAAATTTAAATGCATTGAAAAAAGACTAGAGAGTTACTCCAACTCTTTGCAGTGGTGACCTCTGGGGGGGATCAAGAGAGAATTTTGCTTTATCAATGTGCATGACTTTCTCCTTAATTATACAAGAATAAGATGTCCCTGCTGGATTTTGGAGCATGTGTGTGTGGGTTACAGATCATCTGTTTTTCTCTCCTGGTCTGACATCTGGCGTGTCCCTGGCTTGTCCTCCCATCCCAGGTGATCCCAAGTGTGAGTTACGACATGGCTGGACACCTGCTGTGTGTGACCAGGAACAAGCGTGGCCTCCACTTCAGCCTCATCGCCGTCCTAATGAGAGAGGAGCTTACCTGCCCCCCTTCCAGGGGGAAAACTGAAATTCAGAGCTTGAACTTTTTGAAGGTCACACCATCATTTTTTCTGCCAAAACAAGCACGGTAGAGACAAGTGGGAACCCTCAGCTCAGACTACAGCTGAGCTCCAGCCTGAGGAGTCCCCCAAGGTCATCCCAAGGTTACCTCCATCACCTCCCCCGCCCAGATGCCTCTGCAAAGAACAGTCTCACCACTCATGGCTCCAGCGTCTTGCTTGTTAGAAATGCAAAATAGGAGCGCTTGGGTGGCTCAGTCTCTTAAGCGTCCAACTTCAGCTCAGGTCATGATCTCGAGGTTCATGAGTTTGAGCCCCACGTTGCGCTCTGTGCTGACAGCTCGGAGCCTGAGCCTGCTTTGGATTCTGTGTCTCCCTCTCTCTCTGACCCTTGCCCACTCACACTCTGTATCTCTCTCTCTCTCTCTTTCAAAAATAAACATTAAACATTTTTAAAGAAACGCAGTGTAATGTCCCCATAGCCCAGCTGAGGGTCTAGCTCCGCCTCCAACGATATGGAGGCTGCCAAGTTCCGGTGCCCCGCCGGACGGAGCTCCCTGCCGGGGCTCTAGGGATGCACTGCTGGTTCCAGAACAACTTCCTGGAACCAGCAGTACCTGGCGAGGCAGCCCAGGGGACCTCAGGTGAGTCTCTAGCTGCTCTTAAAGCTTGAGAGAAAAGAGAGCACATGTAAGTGGGAGAGGGGCGCCGAGAGAGAGAGAGAGAGAGAGAGAGAGAGAGAGAGAATAAATCTCCACGCTCAGCGCAGGACCCGATGTGGGGCTCAATCCAAGGACCCTGAGATCATGACCTGAGCGGAAACCAAGAGTCAGACCCTCAACACGCTGAGCCCCCCCAGGCACCCTTTCCAGTTGATTCTTGAACAGCCAGGCTGGGGGAAGGAAGGCTCAGTCTAGGAATGGCCCCCCAAGGGCACACCACAGCTGTCCCCTGCTTTGCTGAGCAGTCAACAGACTGAGCGACCTGGCCAGGCGCGTCCCTGGCCCTGGGCCTCAAAGCCCTTGGAGGTTTCGGTTGGGGATTTCTGGCACAGACTTGGAGCTTCGGAGCTAGAGCCGACGGCCCTTCTGACGAGCTGAGCGAGGTTGTCACTTCCTCGAGATTCAGGTCATAGTTTATCAGCCTCGGAATGGAAGACGTGGTCCCGAGCTCTGGAACTTTCAACCCAGATGACTTCCTTTATCCTGTGATAAGTGGGGCTTCCTGGATCGGGGGACCAATAACTTCTAGAGCATATTCTCCCAGAATGAGTGTTATTTTTTAAATTTTTTTTCAATGTTTATTTATTTTTGAGAGAGAAAAGACAAAGTGCGAGCGGGGGAGGGGCAGAGAGACAGAGACACAGAATCAGAGGCAGGGTCCGGGCTCTGAGCTGTCACACAGAACCCGATGGAGGGGCTCGAACCCATGATCGGTGAGATGGTGACCTGAGCGGAAGTCGGACGCTTAATGGACCGAGCCACCCAGGCGACCCCAAAACGAATGTTTTTGAACCATCAGCATCATTAGTAGTTAAGAGTGTGGAATCTAGAGCCGGGTGGTCAGGCTTCAAATCCCAGACCCACCACTTGCCAGTTGTGTGACCTTGAGCAGGTTACTGAGGCCCTCTGTGCCCCCGCCCTGACTGTGGCGTGGGGATGATGAGCAGAGACGAAACGAGCAAGTATGTCTGAAGCCCTCAGCACAGGGCACGAGGCCAGACCCGTTTCATCACTTGCGTAACCCCTGTTGACACTCTGTGTTTACACTCTCTGAGGCTCTTTTTATTTTTAAGAATCTCAGTAGGCTGCAGACGGACATGCAAAGTAAATTTCTCCCTCACTTCTGCTGACCCTGTTTCCCCAGAATAACCGATGGTAGGAGTCCTTTATATTCTTCCAGGAAAAAAAAATTCAAGCTAAAACTATACCATCGTATAACTGTAGACAATTCACTAGTCCTCACGTTTTGGAAATGTTAAGTGCTTGCCAGGTTTTAGCTGGGATAAATCACAGTATTTATTTTGCATTCCCTTTTACCTTCGGCCCTGGGGCGTAAGCACCGGAAGGCACTAGCTTCAGTCACACAACTATATGGTCCAGGTGCTGGGATTGTTCCGTTTCACAGATGAGGAGACTGAGGGTGACAGACGATGAGCAAACTGTGCAAACTTACCCAGTGAGTAGTGAGCGTAACAAGCTATTTTTTCAGTCCCTTTCTGAGATGTCAGATGATAAATGCAAGAAGCGCACAGACCTCTAGTGTCCTGATTCCCACCGTCGGATGCCCCTCAGGGGCCGACACCAGCTTCTGTGCAGCGGCGCGTGGGAGTCTGAGGTGCCCTTGACCCTTCTGCTGGATGCTCGGGAGAGGAACCCGTCACCCTCAACAGAACACTTGGGTTCTCATCACCGTGGGGCCTCACGTATGCAGACCTTGACATGAGACCGTGTGCCAGGGATTGATGGGGGGTTGTCCCCAGGAGAAGCCTGTAAGGAAGGAGAGGGGGAAGCAGGAGAGGAAGAGAGATCCAGGAGGAGTGTGGTTTCAGGCAGAGTCTTGTCCCGGTCCTGTGGGCGCTCAGCACCATGAATTCTGCCCCGAACGTGTCTGACTCTAGGCAGGGGTCTGGGCTTCTCTACCCCCCACCAATCAGGCACTGCCTAAGGGCTGCCCCGGGAGACCATGGGGTTCCAGATACTTCTATCTCTCTGCCAATGAAGGCACAGCAACTCCAGTACCCTCCATGCGCTCCTCCCTGGGGAGGTGTAGATGCTTGTCATCAGGAGGGGGAGGATGGGGCCACAGGCAGGATAAAGGGACCCAAGGGGACCTGGGTGGCGAGCCAGCGGGGTCAGCTCCACATGGAGATTCTCCTTCCTCCCGACCTGGACACCCCATCCTTCTGTTTGATCAGAGGTTGACCAGAGCCCCCCAGGTCGCTTCCCTTCTCCTGGGTCCCACTGTCCTGGTCCCAGGGACAGGCACCTCCCTTCCAGACCCTCCGTCTCCTCTTTTGTGAAATGAGAAGTAGTCCCCCTAGAATTCCACGACTTGTAGTTATTTATTTTTAATTATTATTTTTTAATATTTAATTTTGGGAGAGCGCAAGCAGGGAAGGGGCAGATAGAGGGGGACAGAGGATCCGAAGCGGGCTCTGTGCTGACCGGCTGACAGCAGCGAGCCGGACACGGGGTTTGAACTCACGAACAGCAAAGATCATGACCTGAGCCAAAGTCGACGCTCCACCGACTGAGCCACTCAGGTGCCCCTAGAATACGAAGATCTTTATTTACTTCTCCCTTGAAACACGGCAGAGGATGATTTCCTCCAACCTCCCTCACTAGACACCATAACTGTAAATAGGAGAGGAGGCTGGGGGGTCATGTACAAATTCATCATCCTCCATAGGACACTCAGACTGCATGGCAATGGGCGCCCAGTGGGCTGTTGGGGGGTCGTGTGACTTGCTAGCGAGCTAATAAAATCTTCCAAAATTACACGGCCCCCCGCCCTCTTCTGGAACTCCATCCCAGCGAGAGAGCTGCAGCAAGTGCTCATGGGACTTCGGCTCAGTCCACCCCAGCCGAGGAGGAACGCCCCGCCCCGGCGTGACCTGCGCGTCTACCAGGGAAATGCACACGGACTGTACGCCCGCAGCTCTCAGGGCGGGGCCGGCCGGGGAATGGGAACTTGAACAACGTCCAGGGCGTACGCGCGAGAAATGGCCATTGTGACCTAACGGTGCGGCACGACGCAGTTTTTGCACAAAGGGGATGATCCTGTGTGTGTGTGTGTGATGGGGGGCGTGCAGAAGTCACACACCCGGTGATGTCGCAGGTTCGCTCAGGATGGAGGGGGGGGGGGGGACAGGACGGCACATACACCCCCCTGCGTCTCTCCATCGTCCTTGAAGACCTACCATCACCACTATTCAAAATTACAAACTCAGGGAGTAAGACTAAAATCCAGAGAGGAAGTGTGGGCCTCCCGTTTGCCCCTCTGCCCGCAGCCTTTCTCCCCCGAGAGGTGGTGCAGGGTGATCCTCGCCGCGCCCCCAGCCCACCCCACCCCCGCAACCCTCCTGGGATGTCTCACGTTGACAGGGTCCATGCTGCCCCACCAGCTCTCGCGGGCCTGCTGCCCCGGCCCTGACCCCAGATCTCCGAGAGGTTGAAAGGCCACCATGAGATAACCCAGCCCTGCGCCCCCACCCAGCAGAAGGTCAGTTAAAAAGCATCGATGTGGAGGAGCCCCCATGGCTGCCCGTCCAGGCTTTCTTCAGAGCCTCCCATGCAAACAGCGCCCGGGTGCTGGGTCCTTCCTGGGTGCCAGGCTCCGTGCTGGGCCTTTCCTGCATGCCAGGCTCCATGCTGGGCCCTTCCTGCGTGCCAGGCTCTGTGCTGGGCCCTTTATAGCTTCAGTTAATAGTATAACCTCTGAAACAAGGCCCCTTGTATCTCTGGGCCTTAGTTTGCTCATCTGTGGAATGGGGATGAATATAACAGTACCTTTCTCAAATGTTGGGAAGATTAAAACATTGTGTGTGTGTTCATACATTACCTACGTATGTATACACATACATCCTTACCTGTACATATTCTTTCCTTTAAATATTCCCTTGTCTACTTCTACCTACATCTATGCCAGTTTGATACATACTAGAGGCTAGGTAGGTACAAGCACTCATAGATTCGGAGATTAGAGCAGGTACTTACTAAGCACGCACTCTTCCCGGTAAGTCGTCTTCGCGGTAGGTAAGAGGGCTGATGCTGGGCTCCGTCTGCACCTGGCCCCAAATCCCCGCTCCGTAGATCACTGTCTCCCAAAGCGATTGCCAGGGGAGACTGGCTACCCCTCTGAGGGTTAGTGTCAGAGGGCACATGTCCCTGCAGAAGTAGAGGCCACTTGCGTGGGTTTCTCCAAAGACAGAAGACACGCAGGCAGGGCTGTGGAGGGGTTTCTGGACCGGAGCTCTGTCCCTGGTCTGCTGAGGGAGCCGGGCCAGCTCGCTGCACAGGGCCCGGGGCCCTGTGCACCGCCCTCCACTCGCCTGTGCCAACCGCTGCTCTCGGGGCAGCCCAGGCAGTGGTGCCCCCGGTGGGACTTCCGTGGCAGAGGACAGCAGGAAGTGTGCTGGCCAGGAGGTGGGGGCGGGGCCTCGGGACGCTCCCTGTCCCCTCTGACCTCCTGGCAAAGGCTTAGCCTAATTTATCTCCTCCCGTCTTCTGTAAAATGGGGACATTAGCAGACCAGGACCACACAGTACTAAAAACAACAAAATTAGCCATTCATGGTTGAAAAGTTAAAATTCAAGCAACCAAAACTCTTGGCCAGGTAAGTTATGCATGCATTTAGTCCTGCCCCTGAGCCTCAGGAGCTGGGGACCATTTTAATTCCCATTTTATCTTATTTTAATTTTTTTTAACATTTATTTATTTTTGAGAGACAGTGCGAGTGGGGGAGGGGCAGAGAGAGAAGGAGACACAGAATCTGAAGCAGGTTCCAGGCTCTGAGCTGTCAGCAGAGAGCCCGATGCGGGGCTCGAACTCATGAACCATGAGATCGTGACCAGAGCCAAAATCGGACGCTTAACCGACTGAGCCTCCCAGATACCCCTAATCCCCATTTTTCAGGAAGGAAGTAGGCACCAGGCACCACGCTATGATAATTTGACAACGGAGTCAAAGGACGACCATCCCCAGTTCTCAGATGGAAATACTGAGGTGCGGAGAGGTCAAATCACCTGTCCAGAGCCTCAGGGGGGAGGGGAGGGGGGTGGAGAGCTGGTGGCTGAGCTGAGATGCAAACGGAGATTCTCGGGCTCCAAACCCCTTCCTCCTAGGGCAGAGTGTGGGGGACCCCTTGTGGCTAACTTTTGCCTCACTTGAGAACAGTTCCACCACCAGGGGACCTGTAGGTGGGAGGACGGGATGGGGGGGAGGGAGGAGGGAGGCTCCTGAGAAAGCCGCTGAATTATTCCATTTCCGCGCTGCGAAGAAGGTGAGAAATTAAAAGCAACACAAGTGTGCAGCGGGTGCTACTCTGCGCGTCCATGGTCTCGCGCAGACGGGAATATTAGTTACAGGCAGTTCTTCACAAGCTTTGTTCTTACTTGTGTTTTTCCCACTCTATAAGCCTACATGCTTTCTTTATTTTCCGGAGGAAAACACGGTCCTAGGAAAAAGATGAACAGTGCTTTGTGTCATGCTGTTCTAGAAGAAAGCCGCTGCTCCGGGTCCTCGGTCTACCCACCTATAAAATGAGACGACCCAATGCATTTTCACTGACTCAGTTGTGTCCCACCACGAGCCCCACCGCTCATGTGCTGGAATGTCCTAGAAGTCGGAGAACACCCTTCAAGGTCGTCCAGCGGGGGGGGGGGGAGATGGAGGAGGGTCACACCATCTATGGTTCATTTCAACCCCTTCCCCCCCTTGTACCCCCATTTGTCAGCAGGGAAAGTCACTGGCCTGTGCTTCTGGTTCCCCAAAGCCCATCCGAGAGCTGCAGCTAAAAGGCCTCCAATGTGGGGATTTTGCAGCGCCCCCCCCACCCCGGACACGGGAAGGATGTGACTTCAGGATGAAATCTGGAGAAGGTGGGAAGTTTGCAAGCACCCTGTGTGCAGTTTAGAACGTCCCTCTCATGGAGCGGTGTCACACCCCACTGCCTGACACGTGCAGCGTGAGGGCCTGCCGCAGATCGCCTCCATCCCCAGCTCCATCCTCAGGCTAGCAGCCAGCCCCCGCTCCGGCCAGCCAGCCCCCTCTGGTTCTGCTCTGGTTCTGGCATCTTCCTCCCTCCTGAAGGACCCGCCTTCCCACATCCGCAGTCAGGCTTCAGGCTGCCCTAGCCTGTCCACGTTTTCTGCGGGAGCATCTGAGATCAATCCATCCGTCAATATTAGGACATGCGGGAGCTGTGGCAAAGGCCGTGTGTGGGTGCTGGGAGCCTGGTCCTGAGCCTGGCTCCGCCGCTTGCCCTTTGCGAGACGTCGGCACTGCCCTCCCCCGTCTTACCTGGGAAGGTGCCGAGGCTCAGAAGCGGCGGCACACATTCACCCAGGGTCACACGGCTGCTGCGTGGCGGGGTCGGGGTTTGCCCCCAGGTCAGTCTGGAGCAGCCCCGGTCTTCCTTCCCCTGTGCACGCCTGCCTTGCCTCCCGTCTGCTGCTTCTGCTCCGTCTTAACACAGGGCTGTACCCCGAATGCCAAAGGCAGGCACCTCAGGGATATATGAGGCCAGTCAGGCGGCCCCTGGCATCATTTCAGGTGCAGGGCAGTCTGGTCCTACCCACCCCCCCAAACCCTCTGCTAACTGGCGAATGGAATAAGCCCTGGGTATGTAAAGGGTGGGGTGTGGACCACGAGGCAAAGCCCCAGACCCCACCGAGCCCTCCTGCATCAAATTTATATCGTCTCTCCTCTCTCCCTCCCCCATCCACCCCTCCATCTCTCCCCCTCCCCACCCCCTCACTGCCTCCCTCCTTCCCTCCCCCATCCATCTCCCTCCTTCCCATGACCCCAAATGCACCTGTACAGCGGGGGCAGCCCCCCCTCGCATGTGCGTCTGAGGATGAAAAGAATTAATACACGTGAAGCACTTAGATGTCGTCATAGGCACCTAAGGGTCCTTGTCACTGTCACCACTGCCCCTAAGCACTCAATCATGGTGCTGGCAGCCTAGGCCGGAGTCAGACCTCAGACCCCGGCCTTCTGACCCCAAGCAGAATTCTCTGCCCTGGATGCCATGATTCTTCATGACATCGTTTCTAAAGGACGAGCATCAGCACAGAGGAAGGCTGCCTGCTGGAAAGATGGGGGGGGGGTGGTGAAAGGCTTCCCAGAGGTGTCTGAAGCCCACCCAGACCAGCCCCCAGCACCCTTCACATGCCAGGCCTGTCCCCACAGCCTCTCTTGGCTTCTGAGCCTGAGCAGCCCAGATCTTCGATGAGCATCCTGGCTGTGTGAGCAAAGAGCTGGGGGTCTTGGGGGGCCGGGGGTGGGGGGGCTTTTGCTTCAGAGATAACTCCAGAGTGACAGCCGGGGCAGGAGGAAAAGAGGAGGCTTCTCCTTGGAGCGACCATGCCAAGGCTCACTGAAGAAGGAGAGCACCGACCGCTCTCTGCAGAGCCTGACAGAGGCTCGACCTTAACCTCCACCCACTGAGGGCTTGCCCGTGACAGTTTCCAAGAAACGGCTGCCAGGCCCCTCTGGCTGGACCCCAAGCCCCTGGATCTGCCCCCAGGAGACCCTGATGGGCCCACCAGCTTCAACCCATCATATCCACCCCCTCCTGCCCCCAGCAGCTGGCTCCCCAAAGAGGGAGGGGAGCTAGGGGTGTTCATGCCTCTTAAGAGTCCCCAGGGGCTCAACTCTCTAACTCCGTAGGGAGCCCGGGCCAGCTTGGCTTACCCGTGTGTGCCAACCGAAGGGGGTGGGTCTTGGGGGAGGAAGGAGGGATGAGCAGGGTTTCCTCGCTGACTCTGGCCTCAGAGAGCACGTGGTGGAAGTTAGTGCTTCTAGAAAAAGGTGAGCCTCACCCTTTAGGGCTACAGAGCACAGACCTGCTGAGCCAGCCAGCACCTGAGAGCCTGCTAGAAACACAAATTCTTAAGCCCCATCCTAGACCGCTGTGTCAGAGACTCTAGGGGCAGTTGAATTGGGACAGAAATACAGAGGGCCCTTCCTGTCTGCAGCTTTCGAAACCCTCCCCGGGACGCCTCGGCTCCAAGCTCTCTCTCTCTCCTGGTAACTGGGAAGGGTGGGGTCCTGTGTCTCTTCTCGTCTCTTCTAGGACAGGAATTCTTTTATTTTTTTTTAATGTTTATTTTTGAGAGAGAAAGAGTGAGGAAGGGAGAGGCAGAGAGAGAGAGGGAGACACAGAATCTGAAACAGGCTCCAGGCACCTAGCTGTCAGCACAGAGCCTGACGCGGGGCTCGAACCCACAGACAGTGAAATCATGACCTGAACCGAAGTGACTCAGCCGCCAGGCGCCCCTCTAGGACAGGGGTGTGTGTGGGCCCTGAGGGGAGTCCCTGTCTTTCCCAAAACCACATGCGTGTGTACGTATGCCCATGAGATGCATACCTGCCGAGAGGCCCCTGACTTTATTCTCCGACTGGACCCATAACTCCCTTCGCCGCCAACAAATGTCTGAAATCCCTAAAGCACCTCGGCCTCGGAGCCGTGGGGGTTTGGAGCTGGGTGCTCCTGTGCGGTTGGGCCATTCCGTGCATGGGAGGCTGCCGGGCGGCGGCCCGCCCTCCGCGCTCCAGATGCTGGGGACGTGTGTTTCCTCGTGCTGGTGCCACAAATTGCCACCAACTTCGCGACTTAAACACCACAGGTGTATCATCTCACAGCTCTGTAGGTGGGATGTCTGACCCGGGTCTCCCTGGGCTAAGACGGAGATGCCAGCAGCGCCGCGTTCCTTTCCAGAAGCCCAGGGAGGGCCCACCGCCTTCCTGGCCCTGTGTTTAGAGGTCGCGCACAGTCCTCGGCTCCCGAGGCCCCTTTCTCCATCTTCAAACCAGCCCCATGGCGCCTCTCTACATTTTGGCCCAAAGTCCCATTTCTGACTCTTCCTCTTGCCTCTCTCTTCCCCAGTTTAGGAGCTTTATGACTCCATTTCCCCACCCAGATAATCCAGGATAATCTCCCCATTTTACTGTAAATGCATTAGCAACCTCCATTCCATCTGCAACTTCATTCCCCTCTGCCCCGTCCCATAACAGAGTCACCAATTTACAGGGATTAGGACGTGGACATCTTGGGGGGGGGGGACCATTGTTCTGCTTACCACACTCATAAATGCCCCAAGAATGACAACCAAACATGGCTCCAGACATCCTGAGGTTGGGGAGGGGTGGTCACCCAGTTTGAGAACCACCGATTTAAGTTTTTTTAAATGTTTTTGAGAGAGAGAGAGAGAGAGAGAGAGAGAGAGAGAGACACACGGTGAGTGGGGGAGGGGCAGAGAGAGAGACACACACACACACACACACAGAATTGGAAGCAGGCTCCAGGCTCCGAGCTGTCAGCACAGAGCCCGACACGGGGCTTGAACCCGTGAACCTGGAGATCGTGACCTGAGCTGAAGTTGGGTGCTTAACTGACTGAGCCAACCAGGCGCCCCGTGAGAACCACTGATTTAGAGGATTCTCAAGCACGGGAGAGCCCTGCCCTGACAGTCATGCTCACTTAGGGAGGTAATTAGAATGGCACAGAGTCTGGGGGGGGGGGGCGAAGGGGGGAAGCATGTGTCCAGAAAATAGCATCAACTCCCAGAACTTCTGGGGCCAATGACACCAAATGAGCAAGCGACGTAACCAGTGTAAGCCTTCAGCTCCTCATCCGCACATGGGGGACATGAGAACTATGTCTGGGGTGTGGAGACTAAAGGAAAAGGCTCCCCCCCGCTCCTGTCCCCGGGGAATAATGATGCGCAAATATTTGATGCTGAGGAAGAGGGTCTCAAATAGACAAACAGAACTAACCGCGCCATCTCGGGTCCCCCAAGTCAGAGCCCAAGACAAAGGTGATTTGGGGCAGTGATCGGGGAGCTGGACCAGGGACTGATGGGTGAGGACCAGAGGAAGCCAACTCAAAGGTGCGTTATTGATCTGGGCACCGCTGGGGACACGGGCTCCATCCCACGTGGGCACCGGTGCGGGACCGCATAGGACGTGCCTCAGACGTTTCCGCCCACGACAGAAGAGAAGGGCATAGAGAGCGTTTACGCACCAGCTCCTGACCCGCGAGTCGAGGCTGCGGGAGAATGTTGAGTCCCGAATTCTTCCTGCCCTGCTGTGGGCGGAGACCCTCAGAGCAGGAACCCAAGGACGCGAAACACAGAAGAGGTGAGGGTCTGCGTGTCTGTATGCGGCTGGTTTCCGTGGCAAATGGGTGCAGGGCTGGAGAGGAAACCGGAGAGGAAAAAATGACAGAGCTAGGAAGGTGTGTTCTTTCTCGCTCAGGGGTGAACCTGGACCGTACGGAGGCCTGGGTCCAAATCCCAGCTTCGCCTCTGGCTAGCCTGGTAACTTGGAGTAAGACTCATCGTCTCGTTCCGCCTCAGCTTCCTCATCTGTGAAATGGGGATGTCGACGGTGCCAGTGTCATAGGGCTGCCTAGCAGAGAGTTTAATAAGCGGAAGTCCCCTATAGGGAAGGACCTCAAATGTGCACATTGAACCCCACTGTTGGAGAACGTACCCTGCTCCACTCACTTCCGGAAATGTCTGCACAACAGGCCAGAGGGTCCTCGCCTGTAAAATGGAAGTAATCATAAAACCTAGCTCCTGGAGTTTCGTGAGGAGGAAGCGAGGGAAGGCGTGCACGCATGCAAACAGGGCCCCAGCACTTAACAAGTGCACGTCTCGGCACCAGGAGAAGGAAGACCGAGTTAATAAATTACCCCTGGGAGAGGCTGGGAAGCCAAGCAGGCCTACGACAGAGGAAGGAAATGGAGGGAGACACACGGAAGGCCTAGAAGGCCACAGTCCCTGGCGCTGCTCTGCCCTCCCCTTGCTGTGTGACCTTGGGTGAGTCCCCTTCCCTCTCTGATCCAGTGTGCCCATCGGAACAGCAAGACTGTAGACCGCAAACCAGCCGTAGGCTCTCCCAGCCAGACACCCCAGGGTCAGCTTTCCTCTCTCCCACCTGCCGTCCACCTCTTCTTCCTCCACGGATTCTGATCCGATCCTGGGGGTTCTTGTACCCTGGGAGCCTAGGGACTGTCAGGATTACCTCTCCAGGGACTGTCGCCTGGCCATCTGGTCTTCACTGTCATCTATCCAGTGGCACATGGGGCTCTCTGGACCTGTTGTAATTCTGTCTCCTCCCACTCGATTTCTCTCCTTACCTTATCCCCAGCCCTGAGCTGGTTCTGATCTCTGGGTGATGAGAGGCACCTGGGGAGCCCACAGGGACATTAGCGACCTCATGGCCGATTTTAAGATGGGCAGCACTGGGGGACACCTGGGTGGCTCAGTTGGTTAAACAGTTAAGCGTCTGACTCTTGATTCTGGCTCAGGTCATGAGTTCACAGTTTGTGGGTTCAGGCCCCATGTTGGGTTCTGTACTGACAGCGTGGAGCCTGCTTGGGATTCTCTCTCTCCCTCTCTCTGCCCCTCCCCTGCTCACTCGCTCTCTGGCAAAATAAATAAATAAACTTAAAAAAAATATATATATATATAGGCAGCATTTAAGCAGACCTCTCTGCCTGGCCTGGGTGGGGAGCCACCTGTTTTCCCTTCCTCTGAAAGTGGCCGAAGGTTGCCTTTTTATTTTCTGTATTTTCTTGATGTTTTGACACCCAGGGTTTTACTGATTATGGAGAGACTGCGCCTCCAGGGCCGGCTGGTTTCCTAGACAGAGTAAAGGACGTGTCATATGCAAACCAACTAAGCCAGAGCTCACTCCCCACCCACTCCTCCTTGGGCTCTCACATTCTGGGCCAGGGTCCCCCTGCCCTCCTCACCTCAGGGCCAGGCACCCGACAGCCAGGACGCTCCAGGGGCCCTCAAATTATTCAGACCAGCTCACCGTAAGCCTACTCCCCCCGTCCTTGCTGAGTTTCTCCCTGAGAAGCCACAATAAAGGCTCTTACCACTCCCCACGCCTGCCTCCTGGCCCACCCTGGTGCATCAGCCCCCACTGGCGATTCAGGACAAGACAAAGTGCCCGGACGCAGCATCAGGTAACACTGGGAAGGTCAACTCCACGTGCACTCATTCACTGTTAGCTCCCGTTCACGCTTGTGGATCACCTGCAGGATAAAGTCTCTGCTCAGCCCTGATGCGTTATTTTACTTTGAACCACAAAGTATCATATGGAAAGCAGCGTAGCCTAAAAAAATGGTTTCTCCCATTTTGGCAGCACGCTGGAATCAGCTTGGGGAGCTCTGAGAAATCCTGAAGCCCTAGGGGAATCTGACGGAAGGGATCAGGATGTTGTAGAGCTTTCTCCCTGTGAGTCTAAAGTGCATCTAAGTTTAAGGACCACAGGTTGATAGCAGCCTCAGGATGCCGTGCACGATGCTCATGGAAACCGAACCTGTTTATTTAGGTAAAGCCCTGATTCCACCAAGGATGTGGTAAGTAGTCCTAGGGGGATGGCTTCACTGTGGCATGTGCTGGATGTCACAGTCCAGAAGCTTCCTAATCACTTAATACAATAGGTACCCCTGGGTGGGGGTGGCGGGGGTAGGTACCCCTGGGTGGGGGTGGCGGGGGTGGGGCACTATATTCATTCTCTGCAATGCAATCGAACTGAAAACTCAACCATCCCAATATTATGGCGAAAAAGTTTTCTGGGGTTTACAAAACAATCTCCAGAGCCAGTATGCGTTATGATATTGTGTCGTCCCCTCCCTCCAGCTCAGAATGTGACTGTGGGTAGAGACAGCATCTTTAAAGAGGTACTAACGTTAAAATGAGGCCATTCAGCTGTACCCTAATCCTGACTGGCGTGCTCACGGGAGAGATTTAGACACAGGCATGCACAGAAGGAAACCCACGTGAGGACCTGGAGAAGGAGACCATCTACAGGCCAAGGAGAGAGAGGGCTCCCAGGCTCCAAAACAGAGAGAAAACAGATTTCTATAGAAGTCACGTGGGCTGTATGACTTTGCTATGGTAGTCCAAGCGCATGGGTACAATATGGTACACCTGTTCAAACTGGGATGCATTTCAGACAGCTTGCCCCTTTTTAAACATTTTTTTAATGAGAGAGAGAGAGAGCAAGTGAGCACGAGTGGGGAGGGGCAGAGAGAGGAGACACAGAATCTGAAGCAGGCTCCAGGCTCTGAGCTGTCAGCACACAGCCCGACGTGGGGCTCGAACCCACGAATGTGAGATCATGACCTGAGCCGAAGTCAAATGCTTAACTGACTGAGCCACCCAGGGGCCCCCAGCTGCCCTTTTAAAAAACTTTTTAATGTTTATTCATTTTTGAGACTGAGAGAGACAGAGTGCGAGCAGGGGAGGGGCAGAGAAAGGGGGAGACACAGAATCCGAAGAAAGCTCCAGGCTCTGATCTGTCGGCACAGAGCCCAACGCGGGGCTCGAACGCATGAACCACGAGATCATGACCTGAGCTGAAGTTGGACACTTAACCTACTGAGCCAGGCGCCTCAGGCAACATGGTCTTTCTGAACACAGGGCTGCCCAATCACCAAATCAAGGCTTTTTTCACTGGGAAAGGAGATTAAAAAGTAGCTTGAGTCCATCTCTAACCAGCTGTGTCTTCCCCATGTCAGTGCCCACCCTCTGCCCAGTGCTTCCTGGCATCCCTCCCAAACAAACTGCTTTCACTGGATTCCTTGCCTCGGGACCCGCTTCTGGGGGAGTCCAGCCCCAGACACCGCCCGACCGAGGGACTTGAGTCTTTGATCTGTGCTGACCTGGAGCCGAGGTCGTTTTCATGTGTGCTGTGTGCTTGGCTGGGCCTGCCTCGGCCACAGCTAATATTAGGAGAGGACGGTTGCCCAGGTTGCATCCTGAGCTGCCCAGCACCCGGGGTGGCAACTTTGCTCTTCAGCAGAAAGCAGCCAAACTGGCTCTTGTCCCCTTTCAAACGGACCATGCGCCTGTATCCTTGACATCACGGGATTCGTGCCTGGATAAGACGTTGCCTTGACGCCGGCCGTCAACATGCTGCACATTGTGTGAGAGATTCTGGTTCAAATCCCATTCGAGGGAGAGCACCATTCGCCTGAAGCCTTACGGAGTCTTATGTAAACCGGGGTATTGCCAACATCTCGGCACCTGGAGACCACTAAGGTGACACATTTGGGGAAAAAAAATCTTCCCTAAAAGTTGCAAACAGAAAGCCAGGCTGCCGTCGGCTTCCTCAAAGCTCCAGGCAGAAGGGGGAAAGAGAAAAATCTCTCTTCGTCCGCTTGCCCGTACATGGGCGGCCCCCCGACCAAGATACATTTCCTTTGGCTGTAAGATTGTTTTATGGGCTGTTTTTGGAAAAGAAGTAAAAGAAGGGTTTTGAAAATCATCATCAGATGCTTCCAAGAAAACTCAGGCCCCTGACCAGAGTGGGAGGTGGTGCGGCCTCGCCTGGGAGCCGGGGCGGGGGTTGGGGGGAGCCGAGCCGCTCTGGCTGGGGCCTGCGGAGCCCAGGGCACGGGAGGTCATGCTCACGGGGACGCCAGGGGACCACCCCGTGCAGGCCTGTCCTGCAGGGCTCACAAGGGGCTCCTTCTCTTCGAGGCAGCCGGGCACCGGGCTCGGGTGGAAAGGTGGAGACTGTGTGTTTTGGCAAAGCAGGGGCAAGGGTCTGGGAGACAGTCATTTCAGGAGAAGGCCGTCTGCACGTCCCCTCCTGGCAGAAGAGGCTGATTCAAGGGGGACCTTGCAAGCAAAAACTTGAAACCCTTCAAGGATCTAAGGTGGTCCGCCTCTCTTTCGGGAGAGGGGAAGGCAATGGGGCAAAAAGATGGCCGATGCCGGAAAGCTGGGGGCCAGGGCCTCTCTGCCTTCCAGGGAGCAGTTAGAAAGCAGGCCGGGCACGAGGGTCCTTCCCCAGGTGGCCCGTGTGACCTGGGCGCAGGAGAGCTAAGCACTAGGTACCTGAGGACTAGGTACCCCGTCCTCAAAGCTGGGACGTGGATCAACCACCACACTCCCATCTTCTGATATATTAGGAGAGGGATTCGGGTTAGGTAATGTCTGGAAAACGCTTCCTGCTGGTCAGTTTATCACCACATAAATAGTAGGCAAAGACTCTGGGAGGGCGTGTCACCTGCAGCCTGCAGGGGAAGCTCCTTTTATTAGGACCCTTGCTTCGTAGGTGGCCCCGGGCAGGTCAGGACAGTCCTGGTCGTAGCTCTGAACGTCACACACCCTGGGAAACCCCTCGGTCCTGGGAAAAGTGACTCGATGGTTAGTCACCCCAAACACACGTACGTGTGTGCACACACGCACATGCGTGCACACACAGACACTTGCCCATCCCCGATCTTTTCAAGGGTAGTGATTCGGTTGCAAAAATTCGTCCCAGGCTCCTTTTGACCAGCCAGGCCCCATGCTGAGCCCCACACGTGCCACGCCCCCTTTCCGCCTGACTCACGCACAGGGAGCATATACTGCAACCATCCTGGGGAACTGACCTTGACCGAGTCCTCTGCCACTTCACCCAGAGGTGGAGACCCCTGGGGGGCCACACCGCGACTCCCTGAGAGCGGCCAGCAATGGACAGATATGGGGGGCGACTCTGTGCGGCAGATTATGCTCCCGACCCCCCGAGGCTCAGAAGGAGGAGGCCAGGGGCGCCTGGGTGGCTCAGTCGGTTAAGTGTCCCGCTCGGCTCATGTCATGATCTCACTGTTTTCGAGTTCAAGCCCCGCACCGGGCTCTGTGCTGACAGCTAGCTCAGAGCTTGGAGCCTGCCGAGGGTTCTGTGTCTGCCTCTCTCTCTCTGACCCTCCCCTGCTCGTGCTGTCTCTGTCTCTCAAAAATAAATTTTAAAAAACATAAAAATAAAAAGAAAAGGAGGAGGCCAGGCTTCCCCTGAGACCACACCCCGGCTCGCCCCCTCCGATGCCCAATCCTCCTTCCTCACCCCCCTCGCCTCCCTCCCGTCCTCCAACTCTGGCGCCTCCCGCAGTAAATCAAATGCCCCGCAATCCCTGCTTCGGGCTCTGCTTCTAGAGATCCGGACTGGGGCCAGGCACGTTGTGGGGCACATCCCCTCGGGCGTCATCTTCCAGCTGTGCTCTTTCTGTTACCGCCACTAGCGTCCCTCACCGCAGGGGGAGGACCACGCGGCGGGCTCTTTGGCCTCCCTGCCTCCACCCTGCTCCCTGCAGGCCACTCTCTGAACGGCCAGAGCCAGCTTCAACAGGGAGAAAAAGTCTGCTCTGTACAGAAACACTCAAGAAATCAGCGACAGAAATCAGGGACAGAAGGGAACGTCCTCAGCCTGGTAAGAAGAAGCCCACAGCAAGTGTCAGCCTTGATGACGAGAACCGGAAAGCGTTCCCCCCAGGAGATTCGAAAAAGGCCTGTGGCCGCCTGCTCTCACCACGTCTGCCCTGGAGGCTGCGGCCAGGGGGTAAGGAGGAAGAACGGGAAGGGGAAGGAAGAGAAGGAACGGGGGAGGGAGGGGAGGAAGGAAAGGCGAGCACCTGGATTCAAAAGGCAGAAGTAAAAATTGCCCCGGCTGGGAGATAACATGATCTCCTGGGGTGCCCGGAGGGAGAGGTCCTGATCCGGAGAGTTAGCTGTTTTCTGTAACCATTCAAAACGTCAGTGTGATGCCCCTGAACGCGGAGCTGGAAAGAAATGTACAGAAGCGGCCCTATGAGTTAGGAGTGCGTCTCTAGAAGAGACTGGCCACTGATTAAGATTCTCCCTCTGAAAGCCCTTCTCTGATCTTCACTCACACCGTGTCTGGTTCAGCGTAGACATTTAATATGTATTGAAAAGGTAGGAGGAGGGGAACCAACTCACTTCTGTGACTTTTCATTCATTTTAAGTTAAAATGGAAAGTCTTTGCTGGCCCATGAGGCCCTGCGTGATCTTCTTCTGTCTGTCTTCCCGGCTTCATCTGCTCCCATTTCCCCTCTTGCCTGCTGTACTTGGCCGGATCATCCTTCCGTCTCTTCCTCCACTGACCCACTGACCCAAGTTCTTCCCACCTCAGGGCCTTTGCACATGCTCTTCCCTCTCTCAGCATGCTGCTTTCGCTTGGCTCTTACTCATTGCTCGGGGCTTGGTTTAATGCAGTGGTTCTCAACTGGGGGGCATTTGCCCAGTGTCTGGAGACATTCTGAGTGGTCTACCCTGAATCCTTCGATGCCCAGGGCAGCCCTCACAATGAAGAATCATCCAGCCCCAAAGGTCAATAATGCCAAGATGGAGGGGCGCCTGGGTGGCTCCATCAGCTATGCGTCCCACTTTGGCTGAGATCACAATCTCACGGTTCATGAGTTCGAGCCCCATGTCGGCTCTGTGCTGACCACTCAGAGCCTGGAGCTGCTTCGAGTTCTGGGTCTCCCTCTCTCTCTGCCCCTGCCCTGCTCACACTCTGCCTCTGTCTCTCTCTCTCTCTCAAAAATAAATAAATATTTAAAAATAAATAAATAAATAATGCCAACAGGGAGACACTCTGGCTTCATGTCAAAGCGACTGCGCAGATCACCTTATTAACTGATGCTTTTCCTTTTATTCTCTCATACCATCCCCTGCTCATCTCTGTTCTTGGAGGACTTGGCCACATATGGACCAGACCCACGGCAGACATCCCAGGATGTTTGGGGAGCCATCTGGGATGCTCAGAACAGACTCAACAGCCCCGCTTAGGTCAGACTCGCAGGAGCAGGAACTGACAAGAGAGTCTTACGCCCGTGATTTATTCAGGAAGCGCTCGGGAGAAATCGGGAGGCTGTGACGGGGGAAGAGGGACAGACAAGCAGCCAAGCCAGGGTGAGGTTTCAGTGAAGCTCAGCTTAGCCTGATCCTGCGGGGAGCTCAGAAGTATAAATTATGTCTCTGAGCTTGTCCCAACCCCTTGGGGACCCAGAAGGGAAGCTCTCACACCCCTGTAGCCGCCAGTAGTCGGCTGACGGCCACTCCTGAGTGGTGCCGGGGCTGCCGCCTGTCTCCTGGCACCTCAGCCCTCTGGGCTTGCAGGCCCAGCACTGGAAGCCTGGGCACAGCCTCCGGAGACCAGCGCAACCACCGGAAGCAAAAGCCCACGGAAGCTAGAGGACGTTCATAGATTCCCCAGAGGAGGGATTTTGGATGGAGCGCCGAGGGTCCAAATCTGCTGGAAAGCTGGACGGCTGGGTTCAAATGAAGAGCCTCGTGGGATTTCCTCTGGTCTGCAAACCCCAGATCCTCTCTGTGGGTCCCCGTGTCCCGGGGACAAGCACTGGTGAGCAGCCCCGCGAGCCAGAAGCTGTGACATTGGCTCAGTGAGCATCGTCGGGCCCCGTCCTCCGGTCTCCACTGCTTGTACCTTCCAGGCTTCTCTCCCGTCTCGCGGTGATGTCTCTGCCCAGGTGACCCGTACAGAAGGCCATGGGTGCAGGGAGGCTGCCTCACTCCCGCATGAAACTGCGCTGTGCCTGGGAGCGGTTAAACCATCTCCAGAATGTCTCTGAAGCCAGAGACAGGTCTGGGGACATTCGAGAACTTCCGGAAGTCGCTTCCAAAACTCCATATGGGGATGCGCTCTTTATAGAGAAGACCCGTTGTTTCCGTTAAGTTGGGGGTCCCCGGACCCGAAACAAGACAGAACTTCCTCTCCTTGGCGGCACCGAGGTCTCTGCTTTAGGAGGCTCATCCGTTTGCCGAGGCTGCCGAGATCAAGTGTGCGTGGCTCACACAGCAGGTTATGCTCGCTGTTCTGGAGGCTGGAAGTCCGAGGTCAAGGTGCTGGTAGGGGTGCGGACTTCTGAGGCTGTGAGGAAGAATCTGTGTTTCCTGCCTCCCCCCCCCGGCTTCTGGCGGTTTCCAGGTGATTTCCGGCGTTCCCTGGTTTATCAATGTCCCCCCACCCCCACCGCAACACCGATCCCTGCCTTCATCTTCGTGTGACATCCGCCCTGTGTGTCTGTCCGTGCCCAAATTCCCCCGTTTTATAAGGACACCAGTCGCACTGGATCGGGGCCCACCGCTCTCCAGTATGACCCCCTCTTAGCTAATCATACGTGCAGGACTTCGACGTAAGAACAGTTGGGGAACACAACGTCAGGACGTCTTAAAGCAAGGCAGGAATCGCCTCGTGTTGCCGGGGATGGTGTCAGAAAAAAGGCAGAAGGACAGTGGTCACTGGGGGGGAGGGGGGAAGGACTGCTGATGGGGAGGGGGAGCAGTTAGCTGCGGCAAGAAGGAGCCTGCCCAGCCTATGGAGCGCCCGGTGTCTGCTCCAGCCCACCTTCTACCCCTGCCGCTGACGTGGAGACCAGTGCACCGGCCCACAGCCCAGAACTGAGTGGGAGTTACCAGTCACGGGGGGCCCTGAGCAGAGGAGGGCGGGTGCCCATAAAGAAGGCATCCCCCCTTTATGCCTTGAGCAGATGCTTCTGAGATGCATTTTGTGAGGCTTTCCAGGTCCTCCAGGATACACAGCAGCCGCTTGCGGCCACAGCCAAGTCAGAAACACACCCCCACACTGGCTTTTCCTCCTTCCCTGTCCCTCATGCCCACCCTCTGGGATCACTCCCCAGGTCAGCGCCTGCACAAGAACCCTTGCCTCAAGCTCTGCTTTCAGACCCAGGCTAAGATACCCTGCAGGCTAAGACTATAGGGAATGGGGAGTAACCTTCTCCCTGCTGCCACCAGCTCATCCCCCCCTACGGCCCCATGAAGCTCTTGGGAGACAGAATTGTGGGAGAGGAGAGAGGTGTGGGGGCTGTGATACCCAGTTCCTGAGGACAAGCCACTGGCTGCTGTTTATGAGGAGTTCATGGGCACCAGTCGAAGCCCCCTGGGCCACGAACAGCTCTGTTTTCCTAAAAGCCTTCTCCCCTCCAAATATTAAAAATGCTCTCCCCACCAGTCCACCCCTCTCATGGCCAAGAGCACACAGTCCTGTGGCCAGGCCTTGAGGCTCCGAAGCTTTGCCTACCGGTGTGTGGCCTGCGGCAAGTCACTGAGATTCTTCAGCGCCTCGGTTTTCTCATCTGTAAAATCGGGATCACGACAGTGCTGGCCTCAGTGGGTTGTTGCAAAGTATAAGTGTAGTTTTTTGCCTTGCCTGCTTCCTAGCGAGCATGCAATTTAAATAAAGGCAAAGCTAAGCAGTTTCAGTGGAAGGGCTAGTAACTGGAAGGGAACATGAGGGACGCTCTGAGGGGCTGGTCTGCTTCTCTCCCTGGAGGCTGGGGCTATGGGTGTGGTGTGCTCGGCTTATGACAATTCAGTGTGCATTCTCCTATCTGGACGTGCTACTTCAAGAAGAAATGGAAAGCCAAGAAAGGTTAAATTACCTGTGGGTGGTGGTGTTTGGGAAGCCAGCCTGCAGGAGAAAGTGGGAGCAGGCTTGCTGGAGTGAAAAACCCGGATATTTTGCATCGGGGCGGGAGCCCCACCCTCCCATGTGGGCGGAGCTCCCAGGTGGGCGGAAACCACCCGGACAGGTTCCCGGTGCCTGACTTCCCGCCTTCAGGCCGCAGTTTCTCCCAGGGTCAAGTGGAAAGAATTCTAATTCTTGCTAATTTCAAAGTCTGGTTATGCTTCTCCGCTTTACCCAGGGGGAAACAGGCTCCACATGGCTCACTGCAAATTAGGAGGCTTTCGGAAAGATCCAGACACCCTCACTGCCTCGCAGACCTGGCTCTGGGAATGAGAACAGCCCCACAACGGGCTGAGCGCTTTTTGTTTCTTATCCCATAACCCCATTTTGCAGAGGAGGAAACTGAGGCACAGGGAGTGAAAGTCACAGAAGCAGACCTCACGCTCCTCACTGCTGCCCTCAGGGCCAGGCCCCTGCAGTTGGGTGGGTGACTCCCAGCTCCCCACCCCTCCCCACTCGCCATCTGCCCCTCCCCCAACGTACATTTAGTCGGGGCTGGGTCCTCGCCAAGTCTGGGCTGTCACAGCGTTCCCACCTTTGATCACCAGTCAGCGTTCTTGAAGTGCCGAGTCTCCCAGATGTTGGCCTGATCAAAGGCAGCTGTGGCCTGGACCCTCCCCAGAGCCCAGGACTGTAGACGCGCGGAGGAGCGGCCAGAGGGTGGGAGGGACAGACACGTGATGGATGGAGCCGCTCCGCCGGGTGGGGCGGGGCTCGGCTGGGCGCCGGGGACCCCCTAGCTGGGCCCGCGCCCTGTCCCGGTGGGTCTGGGGAGGACCTGGGTGCAGAGAAGCTGACGGAGGGACTCGGGGGCGATGGGCTCACCTTTGAAACCGCTGGCGCCGGCGTGCAAGGGCCTTACGGCCTCCAGAGGAGATCAGAAAAGCGGGGTCTCGGAGATGCGCAGAGGCTGCCTGTGGCTTTGATAATGACAGTAATTCCCGTCTGTTACATGACGCGCCCCATTGACTGCATATTTTCCAGCAGGTCGAGAGCTGAATTTGATGCTCACAATTCATTAAATAAAAAACAGAGCCTGAAACAGCATGCATAGCATGATCCTGTGAGTTTGGGGTTGCTGTTGTTGTTGTTGTTTAATACAGTTATAGAACAGAGGAAAAATCTGGAAGAGCATATAGCAGAAAATCGGCAGTGGCTATAAGTGGGCTGGGAGAAAACATGCTGTTTTCCTTCATCTTCATTCATCGCGTCAACACACTTTATGGCCTGATTCCCAAATAATAGTACCTACGATCCATTCAGCGTTTGCTGGATTCCAGAAGCTGGCTTAGCTCTATTTTGCATGGTTAACATGTGCTGTTTTTGTGATAGGAATTTTTAGACTTAAGCAAAATATGAAATGGGGCATGTGCTTGAATATTAATTTTCTGAAAGATATGATGTCACTATATAAACAGATGAGAGAAATAGACAAGAGATAAGACTGGGGGGGGGGAGGGGAGGGGAAGGAGCTGGAAATACACAAGGAGCGCCAGAACCCGAACCTCCACTGGCAGGAGGCTAAGCCCGGCTCCCTCTCTGGTCCTGCTTTCCGTTTCCCCGGGAGAAAGAGAAGGGGAGAGTGTGCCAGAAGGCCTTGTGTTCCCTCAGACGCCCTCAGAAGCCACCAACCTTAATGGGTCAGGGAGAAGGCAGATCCCTTCATTTTAGGTGTGTGATCTGCACAAAGCACTTTGCAGGCATTTTCTCCAGCTCTCAGCACCCGCCGCAAGTGGGATCATCCTGGTTTTACCAGGACACAGAAGGACGGGAGACACAGGTGTGAGCTGACTGTTCAACTTTCAGGGATTCTGTGAATCTGTTGATAATCATGGCCATTACCAAAAATTAAATTATGTACACTTACAATATAATAAAGTATATTAAAAACAAGGGAAAGGCTCAAAACTCATCCCTTCTTTTTTTCCAGGTTTATTTCTTTTGAGAGAGACTGAGTGAGAGCAGGGGAGAGACAGAAAGAGAGAGGGAGGGAGGGAGGGACGAGTACAGCACAGAGCCAGACATGGGGTTTGAACCCATGAACCATGAGATCATGACCTGAGCCGAAATCAAAAGTTTGAGGCTTAACCAACTAAGCCACCCAGGCACCCCGAAACACTGCTTTCTTCTTTTTTAATATTTTAAATATTTGTTTATTGTTGAGAAAGAGAGAGACAGTGTGCGAGCTGGGGAGGGGCAGAGAGAGAGGGAGACACAGAATCCAAAGCAGGCTCCAGGCTCTGAGCTGTCAGCACAGAGCCCGACGCGGGGCTTGAACCCACACACCATGAGATCATGACCCGAGCCGAAGTCGGATGATTAACCGACTGAGCCACCCAGGCACCCCAAACTCACTGCTTCTTAACTGTCTAATACCATTCTACTATTACCTGTGCTCTTGAGGCTACTTCCGGCTGGTGGGAATATTGTGTAACAGGGAGCTGCTGCATTAACTCTTTCCAAATCCACATTTAGGGAAATCACGTTAACGGGAATCAGCCATAGCAGGAGCATGCATGCCAGGGAAATTGGCAAATGCCACATATCAGCAATTTTTTTCTGGAGAGCGTTGTCAAACACTGACCAGCACACGCCGTCCCTAGTGGTAAAGTCAGGATTTGAAATCCACGACACCAGGACCCGTGCTCCTAACTCCTGCACTGAGGGCTCTAACTCGTCCTGTAAGCCTGGCCTCAGAGCCGCCAGGTACCGTCTCCCAGCTACACGAGGAGATGAAGTTCAAGTTGCATGTGAGCACAGAGGAGGCGTTCTACTGAGAAGGACAAGTGCGTGAACGGACTCCCATTCCGGTCTTGAGCACAGGTCCAGCCCTGCCTCGGCCCTGACCGGTCCGTGGATGGTGGCTTCGCCGAGGGCCCCGCAATGCTGGTGAGAACCTTGGCGCCCTGTAGTGAGCACTTACTGTATGCAGGGTGTGGGCAGAGCCCTCTAAGGGAATCACCTCGTGTATTCCCCCTCGACAGATATCTGGGCACTCAAACAGGCCTAGGAAAACCCAGCCACATTATTGTTCTATTTCCTCCAGTCAAGGTCCAAGCATTACATGAGTCATTGGCCTTGGGGACCGAAGGGCCTAACTGATCCTGCTCCTTAGATGCAGTGTCTGGCCTCAGTCCCCAAATGTGTTGGTTTTTAAGACATAAGATGAGCGTCTGGGGGGCTCAGTCGGTTAAACATCGAACCTCAGCTCAGGTCATGATCTCATGGTCTGTGGGTTCAAGCCCTGTGTTGGGCTCTGTGCTGACAGCTCAGAGTCTGGAACCTGCTTCAGATTCAGTGTCTCCCTCTCTCGATGCCCCTCCCCCGCTTGTGCTCTCTCTCTGTCTCTTAAAAATGAATAAACATTAAAAAAAAAAAAGATATAAGGGCAGGGGCAGCAGAAAGTCACTGGCAGTAGTTTGGAACGGCATCTGCCTCTGTGCGAGCCGCCGACTCCGAAAGGTCCTGGGAGCTGCGCAGGGTCAGTGGTTTTCAAGTGAGACCCTCCACGTCACTCCCCTGCCCCAGGCCTGGGTGTGGCAAACCCAAAGCTCTCCCATCAATGTCCCAACTCCTTCTCAAGGTCAAGGTCTGATGTGGTTGGACTCATGTCTGGGTCTCTAGCTGAATCTCTCATGGTTCCCTCTGTTGTTCCTTGTGGCCCCAGCAGACCAAATATCTCAGGGCCCCGGGTCTAAGCCCGCCACACCTCTGCCCTGCACACCCAGGCTGTGCTTCCTGCCTGGAATGGTCTCGTCGCTCTCCACCCTAGTGTCCCCTGTTCCCTTCCCCTCGATGTACCTCCACTCACCACCCCTCCTCGATGGGCTCCGGGTTCTCCCAGAGCATCGTCTCTGCTCAGCCCTGCCCCTCATCCTTCATCCCTCCAGACGACATGAGCCTCTTTCTCTGTCTCCCCCATAAAGATGCGCACCAGAGGAAAGTAGGAACCGCGTCCGGCCATCCCGATCTGCCAGTGTGTGCTGAGTGGCAGATGGAATCCTGCCTCACCGTCCCCAGCTCTGTGTGCTCTCAGCCTCATCTGTAAAATGGGTCCATAAAGACACACGTGTTGTGGTTTGGCTTAAAAAAAGCAATGCATGTAATGTACTTAGAGTGATGAACGTGATCATTCAATAAATGTAGCTGTGTGTGTGCGCACACGCGCTTGTGTGTTGGTTTTACACTCTCATCAGCAGGACCAGGCATTCCCTCCAGGACGGAAGGGGAGACACATGGGCAGTGTGGAGGCACCGAACAGCCCCCCGCGCCGCCTCCGTGTCCCCAGAGCAGCCGTCTCCCGCCCCTCCATCCTGGCCCAGGCAAAGCCTGAGACCAGAGGCGCTGATCAATCACCGGGACTTTAAAGGCCGGCGGCCTCCATACCCCGTGTCCCCCCATGTTTCTCTTAGCTACATGCTAACACCCATTTGTTTAGAACTCACAGCACATACATCTTGGAGAGGACTTTGATTCCTGGCAGCTGAGTTCGTGTGAGTGAGGCAGAGTCCCAGGGGCAGAGAGGGCCCAGAAAGAGGCCGGGCTGGGCTGGCCTCTCTCATGCTCTCTGAGCTTGGCACCTTCCCCCACCCCCCACCGGCACGCTGCCCTTAGAGTCAGAACCAAGAGCAAGAGCTGAGGCTCCGGAGTCAGAACGTCCCAGGTTCAAACAAAACTGTACACTTTCCAGCTGCATGACCTTGGGCAAGTCCCTTCAGCTCTCTGGGGATCACTTTCCTCATCTGTTCAATGGGCATAATAATAGCCCTTCGAGCCAGGAGTTCGTGTAGGAATAAATAAGCTTACACACACACAAAGCACTTGGGATCAGACGGGAACTTAAATGTTTGCATAAGCAGGGATTTTGGCTCTGTTTGAGGGAAAGCCCAACACGATACACAACGATTAAAAGCACAGGGTGAGGGGTGCGTGGCTGGCTCATTCGGTTAGGAGTCTGATTCTTGATTTCAGCTCATGTCAGGATCTCATGGTTCATGGGTTCGAGCCCTGCGTCGGACTCTATGCTGACCGTGCAGAGCCTGCTTGGAATTCTCTCTCTCCCTCTCTCTCTCTGCTCCTTCCCACTTGTCCTCTCTGGCTCTCTCAAAATAAATAAATAAGCTTTAAAAATAAATAAAAAAATAAAAGCACAGGGTGAAGTACCAGATGTCACCATTACTATGTGACCTTGAGCAAGTCTCTTCCCCCTTTAGAGCCTCAGTCTTCTCGTCTGTAAAATGGAAATCAAATAGTCCTTGTCCTATAGGGAGGGTTAATATGAAAACTAAGGCAGTGCCTTCAAATGCTTAGCGCAGTTCTCGGTACATTGCACACACTCAGTAAACATGACCTGCGTCACTAAAATGACCTGTCGGCACCGGCGTCACGTGAGGCTGTGTATCTGCCAGCACTGTCCCCGTCTCTGAGCAGATTCCTATCAGGAAGGGATAACCGTGTGGGGAAGAGCCTGTGCTATGGTGATCCCGTGAGGACAGACGATGAGATGGTCCACGGGGTCATTTAGCTTAATTTTTACTCCATTTCCCTGACCCGGAACATAGGAGGTTCCCCCCACCCCCTGCCCAGTGATGCAGACGCGGCATCAGGTGCAGACTTCTGCCTGGTCGTTGGAGAAAGCCATCTTTTCCCAGCCTCATGGAGACGTCCCCATTTCATGGAGGGAACTTTGTCACGACCGTCTCAGATGGCAAGAGCAGGGAGGTTTGGATTTGATTCCTGTCCCTCTCTTTCCAGCAACCAAGTTGGGGGAGGTCTTCCCAGATGGCTCAGAGATGAGAACAAGAAAGACCCGCCCCTCTCCACCCCTACCATCCCCATCCAAGGTGCTGTCACCTCTCACGGACAGCTGTGGCAGCCTCATCCGTGGCTCCTTGTACAGAAAAGACTCCCCACCTCTTCTTCCTCACTGATAGGACCCTGGGTTCCCCTGAAAAGACTATTTCCCAACATCCCTTGCAGCTGGAGAGAGCCATATGTCTGAGTTCTGACTGACGGTAGGTGGGCGGAAGCTGTTGGCGGGGAGAACTTTTTAAGGCATCTGATTCTGCTGGAAAGGATTTTTGCTCTTCCCTCTTTCCTCCTCCTTCTTGTCTGGAACGTAGACACGTTCGCTGGAGCCGCAGGGCAATTTCTTTATCAGTGCTCCTCCATCCTCAACAAACATAACCTCCACCTCATGGTCCAAAATGGCTTCCCAGCTCCTGCCTTCGTGCCTCCATTCCAACCAGCTGGAAGGCAGAGAAAGGGGACTCGGCTGCCTACAATCCCAAACTGACCCATGGATATGATCGATCGATTCATTGATTGACTGATTCGGTTCACAGAATTTTTTTTCTTACGTTATCAGTTCCCAACATTGAAAGGCTAAGAGAGACCATGCAAACAACCTAAAATTTCAGACTTTTTTTTTTGAACAATCAGAAGATCTTTCAATATTGGGGCTGCCTGTCTACATGCCGACACCTACAGCAGTGGGGAAGGAGCCGCCCCCTTTGGGGAACCCACTTACTCCGGTGAAAAAAACCACCTTCGCCACCACACAAATCAGCGTGCAAATGAGTGTGAGGGTGGGAGGGGCTGCCGACCAATTTTCTACACCAGAAGTATGTAGAATTACAGCTTTTCATGTCACACACACACACATAGAAAATTAATATGCGTTTATACTTAGATAGGTAATATTTGCAAAGACTACAAAATTTTAAGGTTCTAAGAAGGTTTAAAAAAAGGAAAACACAGGCTGTCTCTCCCCCTAGTGCAGTTCCCTTTCCCAGGGAAAGAATTGTGGCTTCATCTCCCAGACACAGACTCCAAGACAAAGATTTGAATGAAAGTCTTTTAATTGGTCGTTGATGCCCAGAAGCACCGGCTGGAGAGCAGAGAAGTCAGGAGAGAGAGAGAGAGGACAGTGCCCAGATGGAAATGGGCTGATCCCTGCTGGAAATGACTTTGCCATTTGGCCTGGCGGTACCGTGCCTGGGGCCCATGACACGGTCAAGGGCTCACAAAAAGGTTTTGATCTTAATTTTTTTTTTTAGTCGGGAGGAAAAAAAAAGAACAGCATCATGTTGAATATAAAGTAGTGAATCCAGCCTGGATTGTATCTATCTTTATACCAACACAGTCATAAAATAGGTGTATGATCATTATACTAGTTACATGACTGTGTATCGTGTTACACATAGTATAACGTATATAACTATGTGCTATATACTATGTATATATATGTTATGTTCTCTGTTATACACATATTATGTATATATAAATGTAATTGCATATAAGCATGTGCGATTATATTTATATATACACATATTATATGTATAACACATGGTTATACATATACACATAAGATATATGGATCCTTTATGCACAGGACAAAGACATGTGTGTGAGTGTGTGTGTGTTTTAATGGGGAAAGACGCCTCAAAGATAAATGTGTCCTGATCCTACAGGACTCGTGCGTCCTAATGTGTCCCGGTAACGGACGTGGACAGCGGGGGCTCAGCCGAGCTGGAAGAGGCCGGGGAGACCGTAGAAAGCACGTGCGCTGTCCCCTTGCACCGAGGGATGAGGAACCTGGGCTATTTATCCATCCACTCCATGGCGATCCCCAGAGCTTGCCTGGCCCCAGGGTGTTGGTAGGCAGCCCTTGGGGAGGGGGATGTTGGCCCCATGAGCAGCTGGCAGGGGGTAAGTGCCCAGACAAGCCTGTCTGAGAGACCTCATCGCTGCCAGTTTCTTATATCTTTCCAGAAGTTGTCTATGCATATATAGGTGTGTGTGTGTGTGTGTGTGTGTGAGTGTGTGTGAGTGTGTGTGTGTGTGTATTTTGTACATCTTTATACAAGCAGTAGCTCAATAAATAATGTATAAATGTATGAGGCCATCACGGTACTTGTTACAGCAAAAACATAGAAATGTGCAGGATGGGTTTAAGCCAACACGGAATATACTCTACATAATATTCTAAAGACTGCAACTAATATCTATTGAATATCTTCTCATGACATTATTTGTGTGAATTCCAAGAACTCCACTGTGTTGATAAATCAGGGTTTAAGAAAATCTTTTTAAGGTTTGAAACGATTCTGGACTGTTAGCCATTTCTATAGCTTTGACTTTTCACTATTACAAACCATACATATTTGAAACTTTCATATGTGCATTAAAAAGTATTTCTTTGGGGCGCCTGGGGGCTCAGTCGGTTGAACATCCGACTTCAGCTCAGGTTGTGACCTCACAGTTTGTGGGATTGAGCCCCACGTTGGGCTCTGTGCTGACAGCTTGGAGCCTGGAACCTGCTTCGATTCTGTGTCTCCCTCTCTCTCTGCCCCTCCCCTACTCATTGTGCGCTCTCTCTCTCTCTCTCTCTCTCTCTCAAAAATAAACATTAAAAAAAATTTTTTTAAGTATTTCCTTAAAATAAGCCCCCAAGAAACTCAGCTGCTGTGAAAAAGTCTCCTGATGGGGTTTCCAAACAACCTTTCCAGAAAATTTTGCACAACCTCTCCTAGAATATTACAAAATTGTCCATTTCCCAACACCGTCACCAATACTGATTATTATATTCTTTTGTTTTTGCGAAGCAGGAAACTATACGCTAATCAGTAACGGTATCTTCAGGAAAGTCCTCCTAAAGCACCACAGTGTCAGGCACGCATGTTGTCTTTGTAGAAGGCAGGAAAGCCCAGCCAACTAGGAGGCTGTCCAGGGAAAATGGGAGATCTTGGCCCGTTACGCGCCTAGAGACGGTGTGCTGGTTATGATCCGTTGTCCTTCGACCGCTGCCCAACTAAGGCCAACCTGCAGGGACCCCATCACACAGGCCTTCCACAACTACCTTTCACCTGTCAGCCGGTTTCAGCCGGTGGGAAGTGGGAGACTGGACAGTTATATCTCCCCTGTGCCCAGCGTGACAGTGTCACCAGACAGTGGCTGTGTCTCCCTGTGCCCTCAGCTCCCCTCTAAGGAGCCCTGGGCAGTGACCCCTCCCTCCCTCCGTCTACTCCTTTAGACCAGCAGAAGCAACGGCTGTATATTAGTTTCCTGTGGTTGCTGTAACAAATTGCCACAAATTTGATGATTTATTGTCTCATGACGTTCTAGAGGCCAGAAATTAGGATCACGGAGTGGATTAAATTAAGCGTCCATTGGGCCACTTGGTCTCGTAGGCCCTGGGGGAGGATCCGTGCTTTCTCTCTTCCGGCTTCTCTCTTCCGGTGGCTCGAGCAGTCCTTGGTTTGTGGCTGCGCAGTACAGTCTTCGCCAAGGTCATCTTGAAATCCCTCTCCGCTCCGTTTCACGTCACCTCCTTCCTCCCTCTTGTAAGAGCACACGTGACTGCATTCGGATCCACCAGAAAATCCTGGGGAAACAACGCATCTTAATCGTAATCACACCTACAGAGACACCTTTTTTTGGCCACTCCAGGCAACCACAGGCTGCAGGTATTACGGTGTGCATGTCTAATGGCGTGCCACTTCCCAGCCTGCCATGGATCCCACTGTCACGGGTCCTGGTCCAGGGACCCTCCCCAGGATTCTGGAGATGGCCTTTACATGGGAGTGTCTTCGAGACCACTGTGACCTTTCCCCTGCTTGCTAACCTGACCAGCACAGTGTCCTTGCCTTCCTTCCCAGATAGAAAACCCTCTCTCTTGCTTGTCTTCATAGAGACACCGTGGGCCTTCTTTAATTTCCTCTGGGTTCATATCCATTTACTTATCCAGAAAAAAACTATAGCCAGGTGCTAAGTTTAGCAGAGTTCTTGGGCAAGGAGGCAGGCTTCTGCCTTCCTAATGGAACGAAAGCAGAAATAATCTCCATCCATTAAGGCCAGGCCAGATTAGACCCACTATTTCTGCTGCTCTTGCCTGCTCTTGCAGGCCCCTGGGCAGAGTCCTAATCCTGGAACCTTCCAGCTTATTTCCCCTTTCTTGCCCTGCGCTGTACGTTTATACGTGATCCTCTCGCGCCCCCTGCTGGCCAGATTATGGAATTGCAGGCAGCCCTTCTAAACTTGGCCGCCCAAGACCATTCAGTCCTGCACTGAGGAAAAGGACGAAGGGCGTGAAGTTAATAAATGTACCTCATCACTGGGTTATATGAGGTTTAAACGAGCCAGTTTAGGGGCGCCTGGATGGCTCAGTCGGTTAAGCCTCTGACTCTGGGTTCAGGTCATGAACTCGCGGTTTTGTGAGTTTGAGCCCTTAGCACAGAGCCTGCTTGGGATTCTCTTCCTTTCTCTCTGCCCCTCCCCAACTCACCCTCTCTCAAAAATAAATAAATAAACTTAAAGGAAAAAAAGGGCGCAGGTCACGCAAAGGCCCTGAGGCATGTGTTATGTCCTTGGGCGGCTGTAATTAATTACCGTAATGGGGGGGGGTGTTAGAATAACAGACAAATATCTGCTCACACTTCTGGAAACTAGCGATCCAAAACGAAGGTGTGAGCAGGGCCGTGTTCTCTCTGAAGTCTCCAGGGGAGGGTCCTCCTCACCTCTTCCAGCTTCTGGTGGTTGCTGGTAAGTCTCGGCTGGTGGCTGCCCCCCCCAACCTCTGTCCCCCCGTCACAGAGTTCTCCCTGTGCCCATGGCTTCTCGTGGCCTTCTTGTAAGGACACCAAGTCCTCAGGGCGAAGGCCCACCCTACGTCCAGGATGACCTGGTCTCCAGATCCTTAATTCCATCTGTCAAGACCTAATTTTCATTAAGATCACACTCACAGGTTCCAAGGACTTCTAGATATTTTGCGGAGAGACGTAATTCAACCCTCAAGAGGTGAGGACAAGGTCTGCACGTTTGAGGAGCAGAAAGTGGCCAGTGTGGCTGTAGCCGAGTGGGTGGGGCCCAGTGGTCAGTGGTTGGACCTCACAGGACCTTGAGGCCGGTCAGGAAATGAACTCCCTTTTCAAACGAGCCTTTTGATCCTCTGTATATGCAACAGGGCCGTCTGCCCACAGTAAGCTAAAACATAAGAAAAGACAGCGATTCTGGTCTTACCCCCCGACCATCCTGTCTCAGGCCTCCAGGCCAGGGTCAACAGGCCCTGGAATTGGGAGGCACCAGAGCCCAGGATAAGACCCCCTCAGGCTTATCTTCTTAGAACGGATTCAGATTTTCCCCAGCCACAGTCTGTTTGATGAATGATTTGTGATTTCCTTGTGCTTCCAGGAGAATCTTTATGGTTCACTGCCAAAAGCAAGAAAGGCCCCTGCATCGACAATGTGGGGCTCCCAGCAGGGGCCAAGGGGGGGGGCGGTGAGGGGAGAGGCTCAGCTGCCGCCTGTAGCAGGTGAGCCACCTGATGTCCACACAGGTGTGGCTCGCACCTGGTCTCCTGTCTCAAGTTACAATGGCCTCGTGCATCCCTCAAGGTTCCTCTGCAGGTGCCTGGAAATAGGGGGCTGTTTTTCTGGAGAGAGGGGTTCTGGGGTGAACAGCGGGGGCCACACGGAAACTTAAAGGAAAAAAGGCGCAGGTCACGCAAAGGCCCTGAGGCATGTGTTATGTGGTGGTGACATACAGGGTGACAGTCTCCAGAACCTCCCTTCCTGTCCTTACTTCCTGACCCCAGGGAGTGGCCACAGGTGAGCGGGAGGAGGCGGCGCCCAGCTTGAACCTGGCCTTGGTGCTACTCTGTGATCTTGAGCTAGTGTTTCCTGCTTTGGGGGGCCTCCGTGTCCCTGGTGTCAATGGATAGGAAGGCAGTTGCCCAGGACTTATGTACCCCTGTGCAAACTCAGATCAACTGCCTCTAAGCCTTTCTATATATTGGCACATTTTCTAAAGACCCGTGGGTGATTTATAAACGACAAAGGGGAAACCTTTCCAGTGGGGGAGGCTGGCAGACAGCCCTGATCCTGCTGGTGACCGTTCCCATCACCCACTTTGCAACAGATTGACAGCATGGCCTGAATTCCATCATGAGGAACATGAGTGAAACCTACCCTGAGGGACAGTCTGCAACTCGGCTGGCCTGCAGCCTTCGAAACCATCAGGGGCACGAAAGGGGAAGAAAGGCTGATGAAATCTTGCAGATTAAAGGAGGCTAACGCGACGTGACGAGGGATTGCAATGTGTAATCTTGGGCTGAATCGCGGACCAGGAAACAAAATATGGTGATTGAGACACTTGTTGAAATTTGAATACACACCCTTAGAGAAAAAGTATGTTACCGATATCGAACATCCTGAATTTGATGATTGTACACATCGGGTATAGCGGAAGAGCTTCAGGGGGAAGGACCATGACGATTAGGAACGGTTTTGTAATAACAATAATATATATATAGAGAGAGAGAGAGGTAAGTCAAATGAGGTGAGTGTTAACACTCAGCAAGCCTGGTGAGGACACGTGGGTGTTGACTGCACTCTTTCAATAAAACATAGTTTAAATTATACTGAAAATATACATACAGGTATTCCCAAATGCTGCCTTTTATACACCTGATCATGTTTATTTTCACTTCACCTGGGGCGCTACCATTACCTGATTTTATAGGAAAGAAAACAGGCTCAGGGATTAGCACTTTGCTGGGGACCACCTAGCCAGGATGTGGGGTCTGAGCCCAGGGCCACCCTCTGGCTGAGTCTGCTGGCTTTGCCCCCTTCTCTGCAGCACCTGCCGTGCTCACCCCCAGGGCCCGGCCATGCTGTTCCATGTTGCTCCCTCTGCTAGAAAGTACTCTTCCCTCCCCACTCCCTCTCACACCCTTCAGGTCACCCCCAGGAGGTCTTCTGAGACACCCCAGCCTCAGTCACGCCCCTGGGGACCACACCCTGATTCTCAGAATGCTCACAGCACTTGAAACTTGTTGTCTAATGTGGGTTCCCCCACCAGCACAGGGACGGAAGACTTATTAACTGCTGTAACCCCGGTTCCTAAACAAAAGTCGCTCGCATATTTGCTGGCTTGCATTAAACCAACAGGTGTCAGCATCCCCAGAAAAGCAGCCGTTGGAAGAAACAGAGGAACGCTTGGAACAGAAATAAGACCCTCGGGGAAAAAAACGAGGACATCCGAGCAAAGCGTGGACGCGAGTTAGTAACAACGCATCAACATCGGTTCAATTGTCAGCCGGGGAACGTGGGTGCAGGGTGTGTAGGGATTCTGTAATGATCTCACGACTTTTCTGTAAATCTAGAGAGATTCTAAAATTAAGCGTCTATTACATCTTTCTTAAGGACATTTTGAAAAGTAAAAGGATTTGAGAGTTCGATATTTACAGATGTGGAATAATCGCTAAGGTGTATTCGAAGGGGCAAAAAGCAAGGTGCAGAAAAGAAAAGGTTCTCTCCCTGGCTTGCTTCTACACAGCAGCGCGATGGTCCATCTGTCATGGCCGAACCAGTGTCAACACAAGATTATTAACGCATGTGCATGCTTTGTTTGGATGTCCCCAGCCTTCCTCTGTTTCTGTCCCAGGATCCCATATTCCCTTTAGTTGTCCTGTCTCCCCAGGCCCCCCCTGGCTGGGATGGTTTCTCAGACTTCTGTGTTTTTGATGACCTTGACAGTTTTGAGGAGTCCCGATCAGGGATTTTTGGGGGATGTCCCCCACTTGGGGGTTATCTGATGTCTTCTCATAATTAGATTCTTCATGTGGATGAAATCAAGACTCCAATTTCCTCTCCTCTCTCTATCCTGCCTCTACCAAGCCCTTCCAAATCCTTCCCGTGGCCTTTTCCTCCTGGAAAGGTAACTTCCTCATGATCCAGACACAACTCTCCACAGTCCCCAGTGAAGGCAGCTCAGGGTAGAGCTGGCTTAGATCTGCCTGATTGTTAATCCTTGGGTGTGATCAGAGAGGCCCCGGATTATATTTGCTGGGAGAGAAAAGGAGGCAAGAGACAAACCGGCCAGGAAGGAGAGCAAGAAGATTAATAATAATGTTACAATGTGGCTGTTTATTAAATGCTCCGGGAAATACAATACAACCCAGGAGCCATCCCTCGGTCCCACACATGTGGCGACCATATTTTCCTGGCTCAGCGTTGGGACACACAGATCGGCAAAGAGCATTCCATTTCTTTTAATACCTTTGAAAGACCTTCTGATTTGTGAATTTCTTTAGGGAAGGTTACGTTTAGTTGCACATTTTAATAAAGGCAGTTCATGAAAATAATAAAATAAAAGTACATGAAGGCAGAACTGGCGGGGCCGCCCGCACTTGCCCCCTCATAAAAGGCTAATATCCCGGAGCTGTGTTATAAAGCCTGCTCCAACCCCTCCTGGCCAGGGTCTCCGTGTGCAGAAACAACCCCCTAATTGTCATTTAATTAAAGAGCACTTTCATGAATATCAATATCTGTTGAATAAACAAATGACCTCAAAACACAGGGACCCCTTAAATCATCCACTCTAGGCATGTGAGGGTACGTTTTTACATGTGTATGCTTTCCTCGAACAGACTGCAAGAGGCAGAGAGCGTGAAATTCAATCTTCTAAGTAACCCTCTACACAAACCAAAGAAATCATGTCGGGGGTTGGATAGTGTCCCCCAAAGAGATACACTCCCACGTCCTAAACCCTGGAACCTACCAATGTGAACTTGGTTGGATAAGGGTCCTTGCAGATAGAAAGGGAAGGATCTTGAGATGAGGTCATCCTGGATTTGAGAGGTGATCCAAGCCCAGTAAGAGAAAGGAGAGGGGAGTGGATTTGACACAGAGGCACAAGGAGAAGGCACTGTCAACAGGAAGCAGAGACTGGAGGGATGCAGTCACGAGTCAAGGGCCACTGGGAGCTGGACCAGGCAAGGAAGGATCTTCCCCTAGAGACTAGCGAGGGTGCAGCCCTGTCCACACCTTGATTTGGGGTTTCTTGCCTCCAGAACTGTGAAGGAGTACATTTCTGTTAAGTCTGTAGATTTCTGGTAATGTTACAGCACCTGCAGGAATCCAATGAACCTCAAAATCCTAGCTCTTACGACCACTTAATACTATTTAATATGTAACAGCTCTGGGGCTTTGAGCAAACTGCCCTAATCTGGTTCCCAGTTGACCTGGTCCCAAAACAGGTGTTTATTTCCAATGAACACATCCTAACATTTACAAGTGATGCTCACATAGATACATGTGCCTGGCAGCCTTTCTGACCCTCAGTTTTCCCTATCTCTGAACGGGAGGCAAGCACTCCTAATCCTTACACTCCTCCCCCGCTTCTTAGAGCCGTTTTAGGACTCAATAGTAAAAGAAAATACAGAAGGAGGCGAAAACGACTTCCCAATGTTCCTCGGCACTCAAACACGCAGACCCCGGGCAACTAGCGCCCCCTGCCGCCTGCGCTGTTTCATTAGTTTCTACCAGGGCGCCCAAACAGTCTGCGCCTGCGCAGAATGCAAGCGCTCAGGCCCGCCCCTTGGGGGGTGTGACTTCCTTGGGTCGCTCCGGTTCGACCACGCCTGCTTCCGGAGAGGGCGGGCTTACGTCTGAAACACGTGACGTTGTTCCGGCTCGCCCAAGATGGCGGCCCCCAGAGCGGGAGCGTGAAAGTTGTCTGTGAAAGAAGCTGTCCGCCCGCGCTGGAATCGAAACAGTGGGGACCGTGCGCCATGTCGCGACTGATCGTGAAGAACCTCCCAAATGGGGTGAGTGCAGAGCCTGGACTTGAGAATCTGAAACTGGGAGCAGCCAGGAGATGGGGGCTAGGAAGAAGGTGGCTGGAAAGAATTGAGGGGCTTCGGCCCTGGGGCAGGACTCAGGACGTGTTCGAAACCCACGGGGGCGGGATCCGTGGCAAACCCCCCATTTGACAGTTGGCAGAGGGGGATAGCGAGCGCTCGAGGTTCCACAGCTCCGAGGGTACCTGCCTTCGGTCCCGACAACGTTTCCTGGGGAGATGCTAACACCCCACGTGTGCCGAATGCTCTCTCCCACAACCCCTCTGGTCCGATCGCGTTTTCTGGTTGACTTGTTGACGGGGTCGGACCCTGCACTCGTATTCGTCTCCCACCCAGGAAACTGTTGGCGAGGCACATGGGGAGTTTTAGGTTAAGGACTTACCTGCGTTAGAATCCTGACCCCTGCCTTTAGGGCCCGTGGGCGTAACGTAAGGAAACTGAGTGTGAAGGTCTTTAAACCGTTTCTCCAGTAAGTAGGGATGGGGGAGCCAGTCATACTTGTCACCCTGTAAAGAGCCCAGCACAGAACCTGGCACGTGGTAGGCATTCAGTAAAAACATGTGGAAGGAAGGAATGAAGCCATAGCTAGCTGGACGTATGAGGTGTCAGATGACTGGGGGCAGTGCCCCCCAGGGGTTCATCCTTACCTATTCTACTCTAACTTTCGTTGGGGTGAAGAGCCCTCACACCACTGGTGGGGCCAGTAAGCTGGTTCCCAAAATACGAAACAAGGCTTCAGATGGGATGAGAGGGCTTCTGTACTCTTCACTCTGACTCCTTGGGAACTTTTCTCTTTAGAAAGAGTGACAACGTACAGTCATTCCTGCTTTATTGTGTGTGTTTAACTTCCCCCCCCCAGCAGTTGTGGGGGGACATATGACAGGATTTTAAGAATTCAAACAGTACAAATAAAAAAAGAATTCAAACAGTCCGACGACGTAAGAAATGAGAAGCAAAATCTTTTGCTCCATCCTACCTCTGTCTTTCTCTCCAGGAGGAACCGCCTTCACTGGTTTGTTTTTAGGACTCCTCGCTGGTATTTCTTCATGTCTAAATAGTGTGCTCTCTCTTCCATTTTGTGGTCTGTTTACCTCAGTGACCGTCTGCTCACCCTCCCCTCAGCAAGATGAGGGATCCCGACCATCTATCTGTTCTTCCCTCCCAGTCCGTTATATTATTATTTTTAATGCTTGCATTGTTTACGCTAAAGAGTAAACCTTCAGAGTACATGGTGATCCATGCATCCGCTTTAGACAGTGTCTCTTGGTGCCTCGCTTTGATGGATGGGAGTTTAGCATGGCTACCCTGTCTTCTCCTCCCAGTTCCGTCTCATTGGACTGACTCCGTTACGATTGCTTGTCTTGTCTCTTGAACGGAAGAATCCACAAAAATCAGTAATAGTAGTAGCTGACATTTTGAGAGCTTACTGCCTCCCAGGCACGGGACCAGTTGCTTTCGGCAAAGTAACTCATTTATTCCTCAGCAGAACCCTGTTACGCCCATTTTAAAGGTGAAAAAACTGAAACACAGCAAAGGAGAGGTTGCACACAGCCGGTAATTTAAGGAGCAGGGATTGAATCGAGCAGTCTGCTTCTAGAATGTGCATTCCTGACCCCTATGTCATTCTATCTCTCTTTGTGTGATCGCATGCACTTTTCTTAACTCTTTTCCAACACATATGTAGTAGTGAGTGTTCATTATGTTGCTGACATTGTAGATAGTGGGAGATAAAATTCAGTCCCCGACTTTTTTTTTTTAAATGTTTTTATTTTTATTATTGAGACAGAAACAGAGCATGATGGGGAAGGGGCAGAGAGAGAAGGAGACACAGAACCTGAAGCAGGCTCCAGGCTCTAAGCTGTCAGCACAGAGCCTGATGCGGGGCTCGAACCCACTGTGAGATCATGACCTGAGCTGAAGTCGGATGCTCAACCGACTGAGCCCCCCGGGCGCCCCAAGTCCCCGCCTTTGTAGAATGAGTAGTCTAGCAGAGGAGATCAGGCGCCCAATCACTGTGACATAAGGTGCAGGGATTGAAGTATGACCCCATGCTGCGTGGGGACAGACAGCTTGGTTCCCTGACCCCCCTGAGGAGTCCGGGAGAGGCCTCCTGGGGGAGTTGGCCAAATTGAGAATGAGGAGTTAGCCAGGGCCTGCTGGGAAGATTGCACCCACAGGAGATGCCAGGAAAACCTCAGAGGCGAGAGTCAGGGAAGGCTGCAGGGAGTTGACAAGAGGTGGTGCTGCCACGGTGGGTCAGGCCAGGTCGCGGAGAATCTCGTGTTTTACCTTAGCTCCTTCTTCACGAGCCCTCGGCGTCAGGGAGTCGCCAAGAGGAATGGTGGGGTCAGGCTTGAGTGTGGCTGCTCCCGGGAAATGGGGGAGATGAGTTCACTGCCTTTTACCGTAACTGAGCTGAGTCACAGGCCTCGATCCTGTAGACCTTGGGTAGATCATTGATCCTCTGTGAGCGTCACTTTCTCCTCTGTAAGCTGTGGGTAATCCTCACGCATGGGGTGATAGGATTTTCATGCTCAGAGTTATTACGAACCTGCCTCAGAAAATGTGGTTTTCCTTCCTGCTGGGCTGCCGAGGTCTCTAGTTTTTTAATTTTAGTCCCTGTTTTGGCTGTTAGTGGGGTTCTTGGTGTCCCCACTACCACACACACACACACACACACATCTCCCAGTCACTGCTTAAAAACTCACTGAGCTGGGTGGTAGCCTGGCTGGAGTGAGGACAGGGCCAGGAGCCAATTTCCATAGTGTGGGGCCCCCTTGACCAAATCGTAAGAACATTAATGAATTGGTTTTCTATGGCTCCTGTAAGAAATTGCCACAAATTTAGTGACCTAAACCACACACAATGATAACCTTACAGTTTGGGAGGGCAGAAATTCTTTTTTTCTTTTAAATTGTATTATTTATTTTGGAGAGAGCGTGCGCATGTAGGGGAGAGGCAGGGATAGAGAGGGAGAGAGAATCCCAAGCAGGCTCTGCAACATCAGCGCAGAGCCCGACGTGGGGCTCAAACCCACGAACCGTGAGATCACAGCCTGAGCCAAAGTCAGACGCTCAACCGACTGAGTTCCCCAGGCGCTGAGATCCTAACATCAGGGTGTTGGTGAGGCTGCATTTCTTTTGGAGACTCTAGCAGATAATTGGTTTCCTTAAGCTTCTCCGGGCTGCCTGCTCTCCGGGGCTTTGGACCACCTCTGGAATGGTCAAAGCCAGCAGCGTGACATCTTGCAGTTTCTTTATGTCTCTGATATCCTGTCACCTTTTCCAGTCCTGACCCTCCTGTCTCCCTTGTATCGTGGGACACGGACATCAGATCCGCCCGGATACTCCAGGAGAACTTCCCTGTCTCAAGACCCCTAATGTCATCAGCTCTGTGAAAGGCCTTTGCCATGTCCGGTCACATACTCTCTGGGCCCAGGGGTTAGGATGTGGACATCTTTTGTGGGACTGACTCCATTGTTCCTCTGCCGCAGTGAGCAGACATGTGTAACCTACCGTGCTTGTCTGTTCGGGCGCTTGTCCTGACAGGTCGGTGTCAGGGTTGACGGGGGGGGGGCGGGGGGGGCGGCCACAGTGCTGGCCTCCTGTTGTGCTCGCTCTCTTCCTCCTGACGAGCCCCTAGGTTAGGACGATTTCCTCATTGGCGGAACGGGCGAGAGAGTCAGTGGTCCAGCCAGGCCCCGGGGCCGGGCACACTCGGCCCCTGCCTGGTCTGTGTTCGCCCCCTGGGAATCCCAGGGCCTCCCGTCGTTGTCCCCTGGGCTCCGAGCACTCCCCTGCTCCTCCCTCACGGCGCCCCGTCTGTCCCAGATGAAGGAGGAGCGTTTCCGGCAGCTCTTTGCCTCCTTCGGCAACCTGACCGACTGCAGCCTGAAGTTCACCAAGGACGGCAAGTTCCGGAAGTTTGGCTTCATCGGCTTCAGGTCGGAGGAAGAGGCCCGATCGGCGCTGAACCACTTCCACAAGAGTTTTATCGACACGTCCCGGATCACGGTGGGTCGCTTCCGCCCGCGCGTCGAAACTGACCCCACCTGATCCTCCCTCCCTCTCCGCTCCAGCCTGGAGCCTGGCTGCTTTCAGACCATGCTGTCTCGGATCCACCCCACTGGTTCTCAGACTTCCAGAACCTTTCATGCGTTGAATCCCCCATAGTTTCTGCCTCAGCACGGAGGTGGAGTGGGACCCAAGGCTGCGCGTGTCTAATAGCTCACAGATGCTGCCGCTGAAAGCACTTTGACAGGAGAGCGCTGAGGGCGAGGTGTTGGCCCAGACTTGATCTGAGCATGTGAGGGCTTCTGAGCGGTCGCCCTCTCCCTCCCGTCTCATGGCCCTGGAGCTGTTCTCGGAGGCCAGCCGAGCTCGCCCCACAGTAATTACAGTGATCCAGGAAGCTCTTAGCTTAGTCTTGACACCCCGTGTCAGCCCCCCTGGGGGCTGAGAACTTGGGCTCCAGAGCCGACCCCATAATGTGCATAATGTGTTTATGCACATTAAAAATCTGTGCATAACTTTGACTCCCCCGAAATCTGACTGCTCATAGCCCACCGTAGACCGGGAGCCCTACTGACGGTTATATGTAACAGGGACTGTAATGTACAATAAAGTAAGCTAAAAAAACACGTTAAGGAAATCATGAGAGAAAAGACATTCACAATGCTGTACCATATTTAGCAGAAACAATCTGCGCACAAGGGCACCCGCATGGTTCCCCCTCGTATTGTCCCGGGGCAGCTGTGGTCTCCGCTGGCCCTTGGTTTGTCCTCCCCAAAGTCATCACAGTCGCCGCACTTACCCCAAGCGCACGCACCGGGTAGTCCCCCCGAGCCTCCAGACAAGCAGGCGGGAGCAACCACTGGCCTCCCCGCTTCGAGGATCGGAACGGATACGCAGCTGCGGCCTTCGGCCGGGGTGACTGGGCAGGAGTGGAGGTGGGAACTCGGGGCTTGTTGTTCAAGGGTCAGTTGCGGTTTGCTTCAGCCGACTCGGCCAGCAAGCGACAGCCACCTTTGTGAAAAGGCCCAGCCCCCAGGTGCCGAAGGCAGGCGCCCGGGCTGGGCAGGCAGCAGTGTCCCCCTCACCCTCTGTCTCCCACGCAGGTGGAGTTCTGCAAGTCGTTTGGGGACCCGACGAAGCCCCGAGCCTGGAGCAGACATGCTCAGAAAACAAGCCAGTCCAAGAGCCCTTCAAAAGACAGAGACTCCGTCCCCACAGAGCCTAAGAAAGTGCGTAGAAGGTCACTCCCACCCGCAGCCCCCGTGTCAGCCAGGGGCGGGCTGGGCAGTGGGAGCAGGAATGGCCAGATGCCCCCTGGTGGGTGGTTCCAGAAGGCAGGTGCTCCCCGGGCAATGCCTTCTCTCCCCCCTCCGCCCCCCATCGGTGACCCTCGTCGTCTGTGCCTTCTGTTTCCAGGACGACAAGATGAGAAAGGTGGCAGGTGAGCTGGAGAAGGTGAGCATCCTGTTGACCTTGAGCATGGGTGCCCCGGCGGCGCTGGGAGGGCCGCGGCAGGCTCAGGGGGAGGTGGCCGGCAGGCGGAGGCGGGCCCCGTCTTCTCCTGCCGCATGTCTGTGGCCCCGTAGTGGTCTAGTCTGAGGAGGAGTGCCACCGGCTGACCCCAGGGTCCCCTGGAGGCTGGGACGTGAGCTCGGGGGAGGCCCTCGGCGTCCCGGGAGGCAGGCGGGTGCACCCCAGCTGAGCCTTCTCTGCCTCTCCCCCCGTGTCCCCAACTCGGTGCCACCAGCTGAAGGAAGACACTGAGTTCCAGGAGTTCCTGTCAGTTCATCAGAAGCGGACGCAGACAGCCACCTGGGCGAACGACGCCGTGGACGCCGAGCCCCCGAAAGGGAAGGGCAGGCCTGCCAGTGACTACCTGAACTTCGACTCCGACTCGGGGCAGGAGAGTGACGAGGAGGGGGCTGGGGAGGACCCAGAAGGTAAGGGCATCCTCAGCAGGGGCCCACAGCATTGCGCGGGGGCGGATGGAGCGGGAGCAGTCGCGATCCGGGGTGGCAGCTGCTGGGGTCGTGGGTCAGGCAGCATGTTTGCTTCAAGGCGGGAAAAGGAATTCCTGTGAATTTTACGCCTGGTAAAGCTTCTGGCTAAACGAGTCCATGGGATACAGCAGGGAGGCGTGGGAAGGGGATTGCTGGCCAAGGGAGGGAGGAGCGTGGCCAGGGCACGGGGCAGAGGGAAGTGCGGGAGCTCGAGGGGGCCCCCGCGTGGTTCGGGGTGGCCGCAGGGGAGGAGGTGGGGTGTCCCGGGGGCAGCTGGAGACCGCTGCGAGGTCTGAGGCCGGAGTGAGGTCCTGTCTGCACTCTCAGAACAAAGCGGCAGGCGCAGTTGAAAGAGCAGGCTGACAGGGCGGGGCTGGCCCAGGGAGGCGCGGGGCTCTCTGCCGACTGCGGCCCGGGAGATATCCGAGCTCCCCACCTGTCACCCTGGCTAACGTCACGTGTCAGGACCCACCGCGGCCGCCCCTGGTGGCGCTGCCGTGCCCTCTGCCGTCAGTGACTCCCTGCCTCCCCGCTTGGCTTCGCAGAGGATGGCGGCCGCGAACCCAGGGCGGCCGTGCAGAAGGAGCTGTCGGACATGGATTACCTGAAATCCAAGATGGTGACGTCCGAGTCGCTGTCATCCTCGGAGGAGGAGGAGAGTGAAGATGAAGCCGTCAGCTGCGTGGACGGCAGTGAGGCTGAGGAAGAGGCTGCCCAGCCAGACGGCCCGGAGCGGGATGCGCTGTCCAGGAACAAGACGCCGGGGGCGGCCAGAGCTGAGGTGTGTGCGTGAGGTGCAGGCTGGGGGCGGGCGGGTCTGCCCTTGTCCCCACGCGTGCTCCCCGCAGCCCGTTCCCCGGTGGCGTGTATCACAAGGGAAGGACGGGTCTGGGGCTCGGCCCTGCCACCACTTGCCATGGGACCTAGAACAGCCTCTTCTCCCCTTGAGTTAATTTTCTGTGGCGACACGGAGAGGTCGCCTGGCTCGCGGAGCCGAGGGCGGGAGCGGATGGCACTTTATATCTGGGAGCAAGGCAGGCGCGTGCGAGCCCACAGCCGGCAGCAGCGATGGGATTCATGGAGAGCTCGCTACATCTGGGTACGAAGCTACCTGCTTCGTCACTTGTCAGGGACCCTTAGGACAGCCTTCCGGGGAGTGGGGCGTGCCGGCTTCTTGTCCCGTTTTATAGGTGAGGAAACCGAAGCCCAGAAGAGGGAGAGGACTTGCCCAAGGTCATGGCTGGGAAGTCGTGGGGTCAGGACTCAGACCCAGGGCTGCTGGGCCGTGAAGCCTACATAATAAACATGGGTGCAACCTTCAGGGACAGCCGCCTTGTCCCCCACCAGGGCGTCCTCTCTGCTTTGGGACCCAGCGGTCGTGTTTGGGCCCCATGCCCTCCCCTCCCTATACCCCACCCGGCTCCCTTCAAGGCTCCACACATCCTGTCTCTTTTCTCTTTCCTTACCCCCCTCCCTTCTTTGTTTTCAGCCCTTTCCAATTGCACACTCTGTCCTTTTCTCCTAACACCGTACAGTCTGGACCACATGTCGAATATGGTGAAGTCAGAGAGCTGCGGGTTCAGATCCCAGCCCCGACACAGGGTGGCCTGGGACCCAGGGTCAGGGTGAAGTGCTTCTCGGGCTCTGATCCCCGGCTAAGATGACGCTCAGCATAGCAAGGGCCTTTGTGTCCAGTTTCCAAAACCCCCGTGTGGGCGCCCTGCGGGCCCTCAAAACGTCAGAATTCAGGCAGCTCCCCCTGTGGCCGTGCGGTGTCGCAGCCTCACCATCAAGCACCTGTTTCTGCCGCAAAACCAGAAGCACCCACTCCTGCTCCAAGGGGTGAAGGTTGACTGTACCCGGCTGCACATCGGCTCAGAGCAGATTTTCCTGGCACATGACTTCAAGTCAGGCCAAGTTTTATTGCCTAGGAAATTAGAGAAAACTTACATTTTTCAGAGCTGTTTGGCCTCCAGAATCACAAGCAAGGTCCTGAACCCATAATCCTCTAAGGTTTTAAAGGTTCAGTCGGATAGCCACATCGGCAAAGTGCCTCGGCCAGTGTCGGGCAGAGTAAGCCCCAAGTCAAGAGTAGCGAGTGTTGCAGTCCCTGAAGGCTTATCGCAGGCTCTTTGCCCCTCCTTGTAGCCTGGAGCGCCTGTTAGCACACCCTCACCTCCACGGCAGGCAGGATGTTTGTCAGTGTCCCCTGGCTCGCCCTGGCAGGGGCCTCCCCGCACTCACGGAGATGTCCGGATCTGCTGCCTCCGGCAGCCGTAGCCAGGAGCTTACTGTGGCCATTTCTGTTCTGTGCCGTCATTCAGGCAGACACACCAGCAGCCCAGAAGGAGCCCACCACCCCCCACACCGTGAAGCTGCGGGGAGCCCCGTTCAACGTCACGGAGGTGGGTGCCTACAAGTGACGAGGGGAAGGAGCTCCTGGGAGAGCGGGGCGGGGGGTGAGGACGCCAGGACGCTCTGCTGCGCGGGGGCTGTAGGGTGGTCGAGGACTTGAACTGGAAGGAATTGGGGGTCAGAAGAGCTAGAGAAGATCTCGGGCGTGGTCAGGGCCAGGAAGCAGATGGCTGTGCAGAGACCGAGAAAGACCAGTTTCGCCTAGTTACATGCGCTGGGGTGGGAGACACTGTCTGGTAAGTGTTTGAAAAGGATAAGTGGGTAAAGACTCAGGGCTGTGTGGTCTGTACGGTCTCTGTTGCGGCTGCCTGACATGAGAGGTGCGCGAATCGGTGAGGCTGTGCGCCAGTCAGACCGTACTGGCAACAGGCTGCCGGCCACATTAGGCCCGCGTGCCGGGGTGTGTGGACTCTGGGTTCACACAGTGGAGAACTCTTTACATTTCCTCCTTTATGGAAGTAACAGGAGTTTTAAGTAGGAGGATTTTTTTTAATAGCTGAATAAAGAGAAGTAAAATTACTGAGTTCAGGGTGAGAGGAGTGCTTACCAGATAGGGAGCTGAGACGCGGGTGTACTTCCTGTAAGGCTGCTTCCTGAGGGTGTGCTACTTGCAGGTGTACTTCCTGTGGGTGTACTTCCTATAAGGCTACATCCTGCTGGTATACTTCCTGTAGGGCTACTTCCTGCTGGTGTACTTCCTGCAGGGCTACTTCCTGCTGGTGTACTTCCTGCGGGTGTACTTCCTATAAGGCTACTTGCTGCGGGTGTACTTCCTGTAGGGCTACATCCTGCAGGGGTACTTCCTGCAGGTCTCCTTCCTACAGGCATGATCTCTCCAGGTGTACTTCCTGTCGGTGTACTTCTTGCAGGTCTACTTCCTTCAGGTGTATTTCCTGCAGATCTACTTCCTGTAGGTGTGATCCCTACAGTCTGCTTCCTCCAGGCGCTCAAGTACCTCCTGTGGGTGTAATTACTGATTGTCCCAGGCTAAGTGGGCAACTTCTCACACACACAAACACACACATACACACATATCCCGCTCAGTGACAACCACTGATAAATTCTGAGTTGATCTTCTTAGACATTATTTTCTTAGTAATAAACGCTGACCTCTGACTTTTAGTTTTGAAAAGTATTCGTAAGTAGAAATGATTTTTAAACTTCGCAGTGTGTCAGTAGTATTTTGGAATGCTGGATATTCTGTAACATTTTGTTTTCGGTCCTAGAGAGAAAAAAGTGACTATTTTTTCATGTTATTAGATTTGCAAAAAGATCTCTGATGTTTACTTAATTATTTAAAAAAAATTTATGTTTATTTATTGAGAAAGAGTGAGCAAGCCAGGGAAGGATTTAAAAGAATACTTACATAAACGGAAAGCCATATGTTTTTAGAAAGTAATACTAATTCTTTCTTTTAAAATTTTTTTTGATGTTTATTTATTTTTGAGAGACAGAGCATGAGCAGGGGAGGGGCAGAGAGAGAGGGAGACACAGAATCTGAAGCAGGCTCCAGGCTCTGAGCTGTCAGCACAGAGCTCAACGCGGGGCTTGAACCCATGAACCATGAGATCATGACCTGAGCCAAAGTCGATGCCCAACTGACTGAGCCACCCAGACTCCTCAATATACTAATTCTTATAAAAGAATAAGTTCATCAGGATAGGGGACGGTGTAACAATGGGGAATACCCTGCAGGATGAGACCTCTCTCTATAAGATACTGAAACACGATTGAAGCTGCAGGATTTAAAACAGTTTGGTTCCGGCAATGTTGTGGACAGATTGACGGAATACGATAGAATCCAGAAACAAACTCAAATTTATATCAGCATTTACTTTAGTTTCGTGGGGTGGCTCATTTCAACGAGATGGGTGATTTTTCTATAATAACGGGACAGCCAGTGAGCTTTTCTGCGGAAAGAAAGTTGGATCCCTGCCTTACTTCTTATAGCAAGATAGATTTCAGATGTGCCAAAAGTTTTGAGAAACAAGACTGTGAAAATTATAGGAGAAAACATTGGCCGAATTTGCTGATGCTGAAACGAGGCCTCTAAGCCATTGGCAGAACTTGGTGGCCATAGAAATAAGACAGATAAATGGACTACAGAGCTGTTAAAACTTCCATAGGACGACAAATGCCATAAAGTCAAGAGGTGATATTCATCACCAAAGAGCAGGCAGGTTTCTTTAACTTACAAGTGAATAGGTCGATATTGAGACCCATGACCTGATAGGAAAACGAACAGAGGTTAGTAGGAGGTCTTTTAAGGAAAAGAACTTACATGCCCAGTAAAGATACTTGCGTTCACTCAGGGCTGAAGAAGTACAGGTCCGACCTGGAAGATGACGTTTTGCAAACATTTTAAAAGTTTGATAGTACTTTCACGCGATGTTGGTAGACGTGTGCAGTGCAGACCTTTGGAGGGCAGTTTGGAAGCATCAGTCAAAATTAAGAATCCACATACTTTTGACCCAGCACTTGTAATGCTAGGAATTTGTTGTAGGTGAATGACTCAACTACACCAAGATTTCAGTGCTAGAATGTTCACTGCAGTTTTCCTGTGTTACTGTTTTATTGATAACTTATTGTATCAATTTATGTCATGTTGTTTATAAACACACACACACAAAACCCAGTAAACAACCTTTATACGTTGTCCTCGGAGAAGCAGTTAGGTTAGGGGGTCTCGGCTAGGGATGGTTTGCACCCTCGGGGACACCTGACAGTATGTGGGGACGTGTTCAGTTGTTGCAGCTGAAGAGGTAGCATGGGGACGGCGGGGGGAGACGCTGCCCGATGTCCTGCAGCGCACAGGACAGGCCCTCCCGGCAGAGAATCGTCGGGCCCCAAATTGCAATAGTGCCCGTCTTGAGAAAAATACGAGGTTTAGTGACCTCGCATGAACTCCAGTTTAGTTAGCCCGAGGTAGCTGAGGTGTGGCGCATGGGAACGGTAGGATGTGACGAGTCTTTAAAAATAGTGTCCTGGGGGCACCTGGGTGGCTCAGTCGGTTAAGCGGCCGACTTCGGCTCAGGTCATGATCTCATGTTCGTGGGTTCGAGCCCCGCATCGGGCTGTGTGCTGACAGCTCAGAGCCTGGAGCCTGCTTCTGATTCTGTGTCTCCTTCTCTCTCTGCTCCTCCCCCATTCCTGCTCCATCACTCTCTTTCGAAATCAAATAAACATTAAAAAAAATATTTAAAAAATAAATAGATAAAAAGAACGTCCCAGTATGGAAAACCTCCAGGAGGTACCATCACGTAAAACATGCGACATATAGAGGAAGAGGTGTGAACCGATGAATTGTTTTTTCCAGGAGATCAACCTTTTTCTATTTTTTTAAAAAATGATTTTAAATATTTATTTTGAGGAAGAGACTGTACAAGCAGGGAGGGACAGAGAGAGAGGGAGAGAGAGAGAATCCAAAGCAGGCCCTGTGTTGCTAGCGCAGAGCTCAGTGTGGGGATCAGTCTCCGGGACTGTGAGATCATGGCCTGAGCTGAAATCGAGAGTCGGATGCTTCACCGACTGAGCCACTCAGGCGCTCCATACAGACGACGCACCTTCTAGCACATGCTAGATTTCTCAGCAGGCATGTAAAAATGAGGTAAAAGGTTTTGGCGGGGGGGGAACGGAGAATTTGATAATTTGACATTAGAAGAAACGGAGATAGTAACAGCAAAAATTCCTAACTCTCTTGGACTTCCTTCAATCATTTTTTTCAATTTTTTTTTAATGATTTATTTATTTGAGGGAGAGAGAGATCGTGTGAACACAGATCCCGACACAAGGCTTGAACCCACAAACCACGAGATCATGACCTGAGCTGAAGCCGATGCTCAACTGACTGAGCCACCCAGGCGCCCCTACTTTGTAGTGCCTTGATTTTAATGGGCACTTGGACGTTTTGAGCTTCTCTAATGGGCTTAAGCCAGTGCACAGATGAGAATGATTCCTTTTCTTTCATTTTTAATAAAAAGCTAACAAGAGTGAGCTGTGCATTAGAATTCGGGACCATTTTTGTTTTCTTGTTTTGCACTTTTTGGCATTTGCTACTATATCTGTGTGCATCTTAAGAAAATGTGTTTGGGGCACTTGGCTCAGTTGGTTAAGTATCTGACTTCGGCTCAGGTCATGATCTCGCGGTTCACGAGTTCGAACCCCACATCAGGCTCTGGGCTGACAGCTCGGAGCCTGCTTTGGATTCTGTGTCTCCCCCTCTTTCTCTCTCTGCCCCTCCTCCACTTGTACTGTTTCTTTCTCTCTCTCTCTCTCTCTCTCTCAAAGATAAATAAAAATTTGGAAAGAAAAGAGAAGAAAAGAAAATTGGGGACAGTCTACAACAGCCCTTTAAATTGTTGTGTGTCACCTTCAGGAAGAAACGGGAGCAAATATCCACGCACTAATGAGAAGTGACAGAAGCCAGAGCTAACCCCGAATATGGAAAAAGGAGAGAAAAAAACCGAGATCAGAAACCACACCTCAAAGTGCTGATTGGGACGTTACCATTCTACAGATGTTTTCATACTTTTCACTCCCAATTTTTTTATCCCAAACTGTTTCTAAGATAGTTTTACGATGGAGAAAAGATACGTGTTGGGTAGAGGGGACAGAGAGGCCGAAGGGTGAGACACTGCGGGGACCGCTCTGAATTCAGAAATCTGGCCCACGCTTCTTCATGGGCTTGTACGTCTGTTACTGGGTGGAGAAAGGAGGAAACGCTTTTCTTCTTACAGAAGAACGTCATGGAATTCCTGGCCCCTCTGAGACCAGCGGCCATCCGCATAGTGAGAAATGCTCACGGGAACAAGACAGGTAAGGCGGGGCGGGGCGGCGGGGCGGTGGGGGGGACAGGTAGTATTGACAAAGGCCTGGGGCAGCCGCTGGGTTTGCTGTTTGCGGGGCTGTTTGCTGGAGGGACCGATGCACTCAGGACCAGGGTCTGCCTCCCACGGCCTTGCGGGTGGTCTTCACCTGCTCCTCCTCTCCCCCTTCCCCCCCACGTCAGCCCACACTTGCACTCATGGGCTCACCTGTTCCGTTGAAACAGATGCCCCTGGGGCGCCTGGGGGGCTCAGTCGGTTGAGCAGCCGGCTTCGGCTCAGGTCATGATCTCATGGTTTGTGGGTTCCAGCCCCGCGTCAGGCTCTGTGCTGACAGTGCGGAGCCTGGAGCCTGCTTTAGGATCTGTGTCTCCTGCTCTCTCTCTCTCTCTCTGCCCCTCTCCTGCGTGTGCTCTGTTTCTCTCTCTCTCAAAAATAAGTAGACATTAAAAAAAAAAGCAGATGTCCTTGGTCCTGGGGTTTGCTGGGCTGGGCCCACGGGCAGCACTGTTGAGTTGCCGAGAGTGTGTGGCGTTGCCCCCGTGCTGCCCTCCTCTGCGCCCCTTCCCACTCCTGGGGGCCGGTCACCCTCTCGGCTTCAGAGGGGCAGGGAGCATGCTGGAAGCAAGGGCCCGAGCTTGGGGAGCCTCCTTGCTGGCCAGGCCGGGAGGCTGCAGGATATGGAGGAACAGCTCCGATGGCCTCCAGCCACGGGGCGGCCAGCCCTGGGCACGCAGGGCATCAAGGCAAGAAGCCTGGCACGGGCGGAGGGCCCAGGAGCCATGGGGCTGGCGTCTGGGGTGGAAAGGGCTCCTGCTTTGGGCAGTGGTCTCCTCATCTCTCCTCTCCGTCTCAGCACGAAGCCCTGCTCACCAGGCGATCCGCTCCGCCAGCCAGCCCTCCCTCCTCGCACAGCTCTCTGGGTGCCGTGGGGGACAGGGTGATGAGCACCCTTAGGCGCAGATCCCGGCTGGGCCACTCACGAGCCCTGTGACCGGGGATGAGGGACTGCACCTCGGTTTCCCCATTTGTGTAGTCGGGCGTCTTACGTAATTAGGTGGTATTTGCTCGCTCAGCGAGTTTGTATACACACAGCATCTAAATGGTGCTGAACGCCTACTGCAGGCTCCCCAGGAGCTGCTCTTAACAGTGAAGGGGGGGGGGCTGCTTTCACCGCACTTCGGAGACCCGACTGTGAGCAGGGGTGGCCCAAGGGAGCAGCGAGGGGCGAGTCAGAGCCATCAGGGCTGAGGGAAAACTATATTGGAAGCTCTGAACTAGAAGAAGCAGGCATGTGACCGTGACGCCTTTGACAAGTGGCAGAATGTCCCTGTAGCAGAGCTGGTGAGGACATGGAACCTGGCCCCCGGCCTGGGCTTGCTAATGACCGTGGACTTCAGCCTGGGTGCAGGACCCTGCCAGTGGCTTACAGGATGGGGAGGCCACAGTTGGATATAGAACAGTCCCCTGGCTGGTGACAGAAGGATCAGGGGGCAGGGCCCACGAGGGGCAGTGGGCGGCGGAGGGGGGTCCTTTGCAGTCCTCCTGGGAAGGATCAGCGCTGGGCGGGGATGTGGCGGGGG
>PISW01005590.1:0-68752 GCA_004023785.1 Mungos mungo | reverse complement strand
GGCCTCCCGTGCTCCAGGAAAGACTCCGGAGTCCTCCTGTGTGTGTCTGCTGGGGCCTCAGGCCCTCGCGGACAGTTGTGGAGGCGGCTGTGCGGGCGCCGGGCCTCGGGCACGTGTCCGGAGAGGTCCGTGGGGTGGGCCCTGGTTCGGGTGGGGTGAGGCTGGAAGGGAGGTGAGGGCCTCCCGTGCTCCTGACTCCTGTGTCCCTGCAGGCCACGGGGCCTCCACACTCACTTCCTGCAGAGGGAAGTTGGGCCTGGGGGTGGGGGCCTGGGAGAGGCTGCTGTGTTTTGGAGACTTGGCAGAAATCGGAGTTTCCCCCCACTTTCTGCTCAGGTTCCCCCAAACACTAGCACAGCCTGGGCATTCATTCCGCGCAACTCCTACCCGTGTCTGCAGATTCTGTCTTTGTCGTTGTCCCTCAGGGTATGTCTTTGTGGATTTCAGCAGCGAAGAGGAAGTGAGGCAAGCTCTGAAATGCAACAGGGAGTACATGGGTAAGGAAGCCGCCTCGCCTGCTCGTGGGGCTTCGCTCGCTCGTTCGTGGGCTCCGCCAAGTTCTGTGGAGGGCGTCCCGGGTGCCGGACGCTGCTCGAGACACTGGGGATCCCGCAGTGAGCAGAACGGACCGGTCTCTGCCCGCCTGGAGGTTGAGTGAAAGCTGACACGGAGCAGGCAGAGAGCGGCAGCCGTCGGATGGGCTGGGGTGGGAGGAGCTGCATTTCAAAATGGGACTTCATCCACTTGGGCCTCACCCAGGTGACATTGGAGCAAAACCCGGAGGAGGAGGGGAGCCAGCTCTGGCTTTGCGGGCAGACTGTTCAGTGGAGGGGGTGGTGGGGGTAGGATGTTCCGGTGGAGGGAACCAGCAAGCACAAGTTCCCACCGTTGTGGGGGCAGACACTTGAACAATGTCCACGGATGCAGTCTCTGACGCAGCCCAGAGCCGGCAGGTGATTCAGGGCCAGCCAGTGACCCCCAGTGAAGACACGGGTGCTGTTAGGGAAGGTGGGAAAAGCCCAGGGAGTCATGTTAGGTCAGGTGGTAGGTATTCATTGGACACCTGCTGCGTGCATATGGAGGGGATGATCGGGGTCTAACCAGGCGCACTGGGCGGTGCATGGAGACAGGTCAACAGCGCGAGGCGGTCCTCCAGCGTTGGCTGTCACGTGACGTCCCCGCCCAGGCAGAGCCGCGAGCACTGCAGAGGGTCTGCCCTGTGCGGCACAGAGGCCTGGGGTGGCGAGGCAGGCTCCCCCGGGGAGAAAGCAGGAGGGGTGAGATTCAGGGAGAGGGCCCTCCAAGGTCAGGCCCAGCACTGGCCCAGACCACCACTCCATGGGAGAGTCAATGCCAGTGCTCGTGCCTCGGCCATGGTGATGGGAAGGCGGGGCGGGAAAGGATGTGGGTCACCACCCTGCAGTCCCGGCAAGTTCCGGGCCTGCTCCGGAGCCCTGACCCCCTCCTCCTGCAGGCGGGCGCTACATCGAGGTGTTCAGGGAAAAGAGCGTCCCCGCGCCCAAGGGGCCCCCGAAGAGCAGCGCCAAGCCCTGGCCAGGCCGCACCCTCGGGGAGAACGAAGAGGAGGAGGACCTGGCCGACTCCGGGAGGCTCTTCGTACGAAACCTGCCCTACACCAGCACCGAGGACGACCTGGAGCAGCTCTTCTCCAGATTCGGTAGGGGCCCCGTCTCCAGCTCCCCGTACCCCCACGGCCCGGGTTCACGTACAGCCCACCTCCCGTCGGCTCCTGACCGTAGGCTTCCCCACTCTGGTCCCTGTTTGCTCGTAGATGGGAGCTCATGATCCCTGAGCTGGGGTGAGCGTTCCCACGTCACCGACGTTGGGGGTCAGCAGGGCTCCTGGTAACAGGTGAAGCCACAGGCATCGTGTGCCGTTGGGACCCACCCTCCCCTGCCCTCGCTGTCCAAACCCAGGACGGACGAGATTTGGAAACGTTTCGCTGAGCTTGCCCTTGCTGTGTGGGCTCTTGCCGCTCAGTGTTTGAAGTCCAGTCACTGGTGGTGTGGATGTAACGGTGCTCTTCAGTCTGAGCTCCGCCGTCTGAGGCCTCGGGTCTCCAGACCGAGTGTCCCAAGTGCATTTGACAGCAAGGGTCACGTCTGTCATGGTTGTGGCTGCTGTTATTCCTCAGGCGGGAATGGGAAGGCCCAGCTTGCAGGGCTGTGGCAGAGGCATGGCTGCTGGAGGGAAGGAAGTGAGGGTTTGAGATGGAGGGCGAGGCCTGGAGGCTTTGGGATAGCTCGATTCCGTTTGGAGCCGAGAGGACCCCAGGCTTGGCTGAGTGCCTGTGGTGGGGGCAGAGATGCTGCAGGCAGGGCTGCCAGCAGGCACAGTGATGTCACCTCCCAGCCCATGGCCACTGCCCTGGTTTGCACAGCAGGGCAGGGCCACATGGGCGAGGAAACCGGCAGGTGTCCGTTCAGGAAGATGAAGTCCGAGAGGGTGCAGCCTGATGTGTGGGGTGGTGGCCAGTTCGGAAAGGCCATACTTCAGGTGTCACAGTCATGTCACAGCAGGAGCCTCTGGGGCACTGACTCGGGACCAGGCGCTGCTTGGTACACGCCGCGCACTGACATCTTGGTAGATGTACTGATCACTGCCCTGTGAGCTAGGTGCCGTGTTACAGATGAGAGACTGAGGCGCATGGGGGCTCAGGGTTCACCCAGGGCCACACACATCCAAGTTGGAGGCAGGCTCCAGCCCAGGCCCCTGTACTTTTAGGGAAGACGCGTGAAGGACTGCGAACCGAGGACACTCTTGACCCTTGAGGTGGTCTCATGCCAACCCCTTGCCACGTGGTTCCTTGGGCCAGGTGGCCATGACTGACCCAGAACAGCAGCTCTTGTGTGTTGAAAGCCAGCACTTGGGCCCAGCCCCGGCCCCCTTGATGCTGACGCCTTCCTGTCCACAGGTCCCCTGTCTGAGCTTCATTGCCCCATCGACAGCCTGACCAAGAAACCCAAGGGCTTTGCCTTCGTCACCTTCATGTTTCCTGAGCACGCCGTGAAGGCCTACGCGGAAGTGGATGGGCAGGTGTTCCAGGTGACTGCGGGGGGCAGGTGGGGGGCGGCTGGGCCCCGGTGGTCAAGAAGGCATGCGTGTGCCCACACATTTTAAGAGAACGCGTGTGCTGGCGTGAGGCTCACCCCTTCACCCCAGCTGGCGGGAGTAGCTCCAGGAGGGCAGGGCGCTTCAGCACCAAGGACAGCACCCGGCATACAGTACTCGTTCAAACTGTTTTGTCACAGAAGCAAATAAGCTCTCCGTCCCCAGAAATACCGTTTGGAAGGAAACAAGGAGAGTTCGGAGCTGGTCATATTGAGTGGCCAGCATAGGGTGTAAGAAACCCTTCCTTTTTTCCAGCATACCGTGAAGTGTGCTTAGCACATCCACTCTAGCCCAGGCCGCTTTGAGCTCCCACTCCTTGGTTCCTTCATGACTTATGGATCCCTCCAGCTAGACCTGGCTCCCACCGTGGGCGCCCTCACCTCCGTGCGCAGGGACGGGAGCGGTCCCAGGCGTGAGGGGGTGAGGGCTGCTGCAGGCATCTTATAAACTCGATTACCATTGTGAGGCTGTGTCACAAGGCCCCCACCGGTGTCAGGTCCCTGAGTCAGGTGGCCGGGCCCCCCACGTGGTTCTACCCGAGGCCTCATCCAGCGTGCCGAGGGAGGGACTGGTGTCCTGAGGCAGGATGTGGACGCACCCTTTCCCTTCCTCTCTCTACCCCCTTCTCATCGTCCCCCCAGGGTAGGATGCTCCACGTGTTACCGTCCACCATCAAGAAGGAAGCCAGTGAGGACGCTGATGCCTCGGGGTCATCGTCTTATAAGAAAAAGAAAGAATCCAAAGACAAAGCCAACAGCTCCAGGTTCTTACCTGCTACCACCCTCTGAGCCCTGCCGCTCCAGCTGCCCGGGCGCCTTTGCCCCTTGGGATGGGTTCAGCCTCTCATCCATGACTTTGCCGAGCCCCACTTTCCTCATCTGCTTAATGGGGGGAATCACAGTGGTGCCTTACTTTTTTGGCGTTGTAAGGTTTAAGTACGTTAATGTAAGTAAAATGTTTAATCCGTGGCACAAAGTAAGTGCTCGTCAGACGTTAGAGATCGTATTGTCCTGCTCACGTCTCTGGGCCCTGGGTGAAGGGCGGGCAGCGAGCTTACTTCCCTGAGGTTTTGCACCTGAGTGCATGTTCAGCCTTGGTCTGACCTCCCCGTTCTGCCTTTGCCTCTCAGCTCCCACAACTGGAACGCGCTGTTCATGGGCCCAAACGCCGTGGCCGATGCCATTGCACAGAAATATAGCGCCACCAAGAGTCAAGTGTTTGACCATGTGAGTGGGTGTCCCATCCAACATGGCAGGCTTTGGGCCTAGCTCGGGGGAGACGGAGCAGGGGCGAGGCCGCCATGTGAGAGACATGTCCAAGCCCCAGGCTAGAGTCGTGGGCACCCCTTGGGCCTCCCGGGGAAGTGTCCCCTCCCTGCTGCAGGCCCGCATCTCCCGGGCTCGTGTGGAGCTGAGCCAGAGGCCACAGTGGACGGCGAGCACCCGGCTATGCGGTCTCCTCACCACAGCCCAGTGACCTTGCACTTTTGTCCCACGTTCTAGACCAGGAAACAGGTCTGGGGACACAAAGCAGCTTGTCCAGGGTCATGCACCTGGAGAAGCCTGAGAGGAAGTGACATCAGCCTGTCTGAGTCTGGTGCCCGGGCACTGAGCCCTGTCACGTCACCCGCCTCTCCAGGGGTTGCTGCGCCCAGTCCCTCGGCCGGGGCGGCCTGGGGTCCTTAAGACGAGAAAAGAGGAGTCATCGGTCTCTGTCCCCCTTCCTGTCAATGTTGATCCCGGTTCCTGCTGACTTTATCTGCCTGCCCCTCTGGCGCCCTCACACCGCACGCCTTCTTTAAAACGCTCGTGTGTGTTACACGGCAGCCGAGTCTGACTGAGGCAAAACCTCCGAGCGTGTTTTCCAGCCGGTCAGCAAAGCCTGGCCTGTGGTTTGGGCCCGTGAGCCCGCTGACCCGCTGTCAGCACTGGGGGTCAGCAGCGTCCATCAGAACGGGCCGTGGGCCCCGCGGGGACCTGCAGGCATCCTGGTGGCCAGGTTTCTCGAAAAGCTGAACGAAACCGGCAAGGCTCGTTCTCGTAATCTGTTTCGTTCAGTCCGGTGCAGCCGAAGCGCAGCCGCGCTGTCCTTGCCACGTAACACGCGGTGTAAGAGTCCAGACGCTTTGGCTTCTTTTTTTTCTTAAGTGTTTGAAACCCAACACACATTTTTTACTCAGCACTTTGTGATTCCCACGCGCCACAGTGCGAGTGTCCAGTGGCCGGACGTGGCTCAGGGCCACCACGTGGGGCATCGGCTCCAGGCCTCAGCTGGCTGGGAGGCGCAGCGCCAGCGCACATCCTGCAGGCACCCCACACAGAAGGTTCTAGAGCCTTCTGAAGTTAAGCAGAGTAGGGAAGAGGGCGTGCGAGTGAGGGTAGGCGGTTCACCAAAGTGACATCCAAGTGGAAACTGGACAGAAGGGGGGGCCGAGGGGTAAGCGCCCTGCAGCGGAGGTCAGCGAGTGCGGAAGCCCTGAGGCAGGGAGGGGGTCGGCCTGCATGGCCGGGGTGGAGGGTGGGTCATGGGGCTAGAGAGGTGGGCGTGGGGTCCTTGACTTACTGTGAGAGGCACAGAAGCCGGGGGCACGAGACCACTGTGGGTGTGTGCGGGGCATTGGGAGGGCCCAGCCTCCTCAGGCTGTTGGGGGATGGGCCAGCTGACCTGTCCCCTGTCCCAACTGACAGGGTCATTTCCTTCCCCCGCCCACAGGAGACCAAGGGCAGCGTGGCTGTGCGCGTGGCCCTAGGGGAGACCCAGCTCGTCCAAGAAGTGCGGCGTTTCCTCCTTGACAACGGGGTCAGCCTGGACTCCTTCAGCCAGGTGGGCACCGGCTGGGCGAGCTGCCGCCACCGGGGAGTGGAGGGTGGGGCTCCCGACCCCCTGTGCTGGCGGGTTTCAGGGCCAGGCCTTTCAAGGATTGGTGTTAACCCTTAAGTTGTCTCTAAAGACAAAGATTTCACACGGGCTCTGACGAGGGACCCCTCTGACTTGAGTGGTGTCTCTTGGGGGCCGTGTGCAGGAGGACTCACGGCTCCTGCACCCAGATCCGAGGGGCCCCAAACAGCCCGTCCCCCGCCCAGCACCTTACTAAAAGCACCTGGTACCTGGGGATTAGACCTTCCCTGGACCAGGTAGGAGTTTAGAGTAAAGAACCATCGAGTCTCAGCGGGCCCGCTGAGGCCCCTCACTCCCCATCCTGACACTGAGGCCAGGAGAGGGGAGCGAGGGACTCAGGTCACACGGTGAGCCTGCGGCAGAAGCCGGACTAAATCTCAGCTTCTGACTCCCAAACAGCGCTCTGCCCAGGCCTCTGTCTTTCCGCCCGAGGGTGGCCGGGAAAGAAGGCTGGTGGGTGTGGCAGAGAACTATACTAACAGCTGACACTTAGTGGGACTGATCACAGCAGTCTCGTGTGTTATTATTGTTGGTGTCACTCACGTGACAAGACGGGAAAGCAGCACTGCTGTCTCCCATCGTGGCCCACGGATGGGGAACCACAGGCACAGAGAGGCCAAGTCACACAGTAAGTCAGGGTGGAGCTGGATGGAAATGCAGCCCCAGGGCCCATGCCCCTAACCATTATCCCCTGTGGCCGGAGTTGTACCTGAAGCCCACTGTCACTCCGACTACAGGCAGCTTCCCCCTCCCCACGTCTTACTCAACGAGGCCTAGTGGATGGGGGTGAGCATTAGGGAGTCCATTTTGCAGATAAGAAAACAGAGGCCAGAGAGAAAGCAACTGACCCAAGGTTTCCAGTTAGGTTTGTGGCCAAACTGAGACTCGTGCTCCCATACTCCAAATGCCTGGAGTTTTTCCATTATATGGTGGCTCTGTTACGCTCCTCCCATGTTGCTTTTCAACAACGTAGTAACCGCTGACGTTTCTGTAGTGCACGTGAGGTGCGAAATTAAATCTGTCCCTGCAGGGGTCCCGGGAATTGGGCACTGCGTCCTTAACGTTCCGTGAGGGGCTGAAGGAGGGTCCAGTACAGTTCTCAGGGCTGTGTAGCTAGTGTCTTCTCCCGAAAGCAGACTCTGAGACAGGTTCACGTGCATGAGGTTTACTGGGCAGCACAGAAGACACTGGTGAGCAAGGTCCAGGGAATGGAGATTAGTGGGGGGAGGTGCTTATTACGGGAACGACTGGCACGGTGAGGGGCTGAGTGTTCTCTGGGAGAAAGCTGCCCAGCTCGCCCCTCACACTTGTCTTGCCCAGAGGATGGGGGCGGCGCGGGCTGGGGGGTGGGGAGGTGGCCGTGAACTCCTGAGAGCCGTAGGCAGCTCCCCGGGTGTTCACCCCTCGGCCCCTCCTGCCTGCCCCACGTGTGCTGTCTGCAGTTCCAGGAAAAGGCGCTGGGCACTGAGATGCACATCCTGGCCATTGGCAGGCTGGGCAGAACACTCTGGAAGGTCCAGAGAGAGGTGTGGTCAGGCATTGTCAGAAAGGGAGGAGCTGAGATTTGAGCCGGGCTCCAGGGTGGAGCCCTCCCCCCATTCTTTTCCCAAAGCTGCCCCCTGGAGCAGTGTGCCTAGAGAGCGGGGTCTCGGGGGGCTCGCCCCACAAGCGCCTGGCACCCGAGGGGCACAGAGGGGTGTCCGGTGCAGAGCCAGCCACAGATGGGTGCCAGTGTTGGGCTGGGGGCTCTCCCGCCTGTGGCCCCATGGATGCTTCTTGCCTGCTCCTCAGGCTGTAGCCGAGAGAAGCAAGACTGTAATTCTGGTGAAGAACCTTCCGGCGGGCACCCTGGCAGCTGAGCTGCGGGAGACCTTTGGCCGCTTCGGCAGCCTGGGCCGCGTGCTGCTGCCCGAGGGCGGCGTCACGGCCATCGTGGAGTTCCTGGAGCCGCTGGAGGCCCGCAGGGCCTTCCGACATCTGGCCTACTCCAAGGTAGGGGCCAAGGGGCTGTCCACACGCCGGCTCTGAGCGCCGTCCCCGCCCCGAGAACACCGCAGCGTGGGGGGACGCGGAGGGATGCCCTCAACAACCCCCGGAAAGCGTGGCCGTGGCTCCTTGCCCGTCTCTGCCTTGCTTTCCTCGGTTCCCCTCCCCCGGTGACTCGGAACTGTCATTCTGGGCGCTCCTGGCTTCTCGTACTCGTGATAAGTTCAAAGCCACTCCTGTAAGCGGCCTGTCCCCTGTTTCTGAGTGAAGTGGAAGCATTTCGTGTACATGCGCATCTGTCATAGCGCTTCAGTCTCTTGTGGCTTCCGTTACAAATGGCCGCAAACGCAGTGGCTTCAAACAGCAGAACCGTGCCGTCATGGAGGCCAGAGGTCTGAAATCCTCTTGTCTCCGGGCCCTGCTCGCTCTGAGAGCACCCTTCCCTGCCTCTGCCCCTGCCCCTGCCAGCCACCGGTGGCACCACGTGTCCCTCCACTCCTGGCCTCTGTCTTCACGTGGCCATCTCCTCTGTCCCAGATCTCCCTCTTAGGAGGACACTTGTCTGTGGATCCAGGGCCCACCCCGATAACCCGGATGCGCTCATCTCAGGATCCTTTACCTAAGCGATATTTGCAAAGAGGTTTTTTCCAAACAAGGCCTCGTTCACAGGTCCTGGGGCTCCAGATGTGGACGCATCTTGTAGGGGCGCCACCCCATTCAGCCCACTGCGAGTAGCTTCTGATTCCAGGCACTTTAGTGCTGCGCAGACTACCTCTCAGTGTCCGGTTTATCCTCTATTTAAAGAGAAAAACCGTACACACACACACGTACACGCATTGCCTGTGGCATCGGCAGCGAGGAGAGAACGTGGGTTTCTGATGGTCCTCATCTACTTCATCCCGGAGGGCTCTGCTTTACCGGTGGTCCCCTCCCCTCTGTTCCCTGGTCAGAGAAGTCACAAGGAGCCCCAAACGTGCCCCGTAACAGCAGACACTCGGGCCTCCCCCGTGAGCCCTGGGCTGCAGCCAGGGGCCCCGTGTTGCTCTCAGGGATTGGGGGGCACAGAAGGCTCTAGGCTCTGCTGCTCCCTTTTAGCTCCGTTCCCCCGGGGTGAGTTGCCCATACTCTCTGAGCCTCAGGCCCTTCCTCTGCAGAGGGAGCTGAGCCCCTCCCCTGCCCCGTCTCCTGCAGTTTCACCACGTCCCCCTGTATCTGGAGTGGGCTCCGGTGGGCGTCTTCTCCAGCTCAGCCCCGCAGAAGAAGGAACCCCGAGACCCACCAGCAGAACCTGCAGGAGAGGATGCGGCGGAGCCAGAAACCTGTAAGAGCTGAGATCGGGGTGTCCTGGGGCAGCGGGCCAGTGGGAGTGGCGTGGGGGTGCTGCACTCAAGTTTATCAGACGTTTGGTGTAAAGTTCTTTATTCGTCCTGGAGACAGTGCGTCTCGGACTCTTGGATTTCACAGGCATGTAAAGTGTCCTTAAAAAGAGAATGTAGAAGGTACAGGCGTGGCGTAGCGTAGCCAACGTTTCAGCGTGTCGGTTAAAGGTTGAAAAAGACCTGTAGAATCTACCAGAGGGGTTTGGAACAGAGCAGCTGAAAACAACCTCGTTTTATGCACTGGCCAGGTGGGGAGGCCCACTGCGGGGAGAGGCTTACTCTCCAGGTCCGTAGAACAGCATGGTGCCCGCGGCCACCGACCATTGCAAGGGCAGGAAAGGGCAGGGGTGCTGGGGCAGCGATGGGCGGCTCACCCCCAGCCAGCGCCTCACACTCGGGGGGCGGGCGGGGCACCATTGGCGTGGAGACAGCATAGTTCTTCCTTGTCGGGACTGTTGTGCAAGTTGCAAGGCATTTTGCCTCCCCAGACTCCGCCCACTAAAAGTCAGACGTGCCCCCAATGCTCGTGACAACCCGAAACACCACCTGCACCCCTTAGGTGTTCCCCAGATGCCCCCCAGGAGGGGAGAAGCACCCATGGGGACCGCGACCACACCCTAGAATCGAAGCCCTTGAGAAGAGTTCTGAAGAGGGCCAGCGGTCCTGTTACCCAGCAGCGTCCCCCACTTCCAAACCCACCCCCTAAGGGGTTGCCCGTTTATCACAACGGGAATTAAAAAACTAAGTCCCCCATCTGCCATCTCCCTCATTCCCAGAGAGGCTTTCGCACGGCAGAAACGGGGGGAGTGGAGTTCTCAAATTAACATCCCTTTGATTGATTCGAGCTCACTGTCCGTACCTGCCCCCCACGCGGGGCTGTCTGCATGTGTCACGTCCTCATGAGTCCGTGGAGCCTTCTTCAGGACCAGCCCCGTCAGCACATGGCGCTCGGAGCCTCTGGGGTGGCATTTCTGTTCCGATCTGGAAGGGCCATTCCGCAGTCTCTGTTCGAGGCTCTGGGATCCTCCTGGTCAGCAGGGTTACTGATCATTGGTACGAAGAACCTTCCGAAGCCCTTCCCAGCCCCTGTTGCTGAGTTCGCTTTGTCTACACATTGGATTAGGGTTCCCTTTGAACCCTAACAATTCTCGTGACATAGTCATTTTTTTTTATGTTTATTTTTGAGAGGGCCAGAGAGGGGCTTCAAGCTCTGAGCCGTCAGCACAGAGCCCAACACGGAGCTCGAACCCACAAACCGTGAGATCATGACCTGAGCTGAAGTCGGACGTTCAACTGCCTGAGCCCCCCAGGTGCCCCAGTGATGTACTCATGTTTTATACCTAACGAGCCCTCACTCCAAAAATCATCAGCTGCCTTTGAGTTCACTTGCTAACCCTGAGCGTGACTGATAGTTTTTGGCTGTAGCGAGCCCTCCTTCCAAGCTTGCTGATTTGCCAGGAGCGAGGGGAGCCCTCCTTCCAAGCTCGCTGATTTGCCAGGAGCGAGGGCCCCTTTCCTACCTGCTTGGCAGGACCACTGAGGCCGGCGCCTCCCCCGGTGACTGCTGCCACTTGGCCACACTCGTTTGCATGTTCCTGGCGTGGCCCTCCCTCCACTCGGCTCTTCTAACGTGCGTTTCATTCATCCTTTTCTTGCTGAATGTCATCTCTGGCAGATGGCACAGCACGGGGGCAAGGTGGGGCTGTCTTACCCACTGCTGGGGACCCTGTGTCCAGTGAGGCCCCAGGCCTAGACTGGCTGTATGACTGGGTGTGGATGGAGTGAGTGGTGCACGAAGGGTTTCTGCACCTCTGTCTGTTCCTGTGAAAGGTGGGGGCTGCTCCTCCTGGCCTTTGCGTCCCAAGCTCTGGGCACACAGTAGGAGCTTGTGTGTCCCAAGCTCTGGGTACACAGTAGGAGTTTGTGTGTCCCAAGCCCCTGCCACACAGTAGGAGCTTGTGTGTCCCAAGTCTTGGGCACACAGTAGGAGTTTGTGTGTCCCAAGCCCCTGCCTCACAGTAGGAGCTTGTGTGTCCCAAGCCCCTGCCACACAGTAGGCGCTTGTGTGTCCCAAGTCTTGGGCACACAGTAGGAGCTTGTGTGTACCAAGCTTTGGGCACACAGTAGGAGCTTGCGCAGAGTATGGTGAATCACCGTTCCTCCACCCCATTTATTCTGCAGCAGAAGCCAGAGCGGATGGCCTGTCGTTCACCTGCGAGCGCCAACTTCTGCTGCGCTGGGCTGAGCTGGGCTGACCCCAGTCAGTGCGACACAAGCCCTCTTCCCCAGGAGAGGCCTGATAGGAGACACAGACAGGGCTGTTGGGGGGCGGCTGAGGTGTCACACTAGCAGTAGGTGTGGGCCTCGTGCACAGAAGCGTCCTGGAGCTCCCCAAGTGGAGACTTTGCCCGGCTGTTGAGCCCCAGTCCGTTTCCCGAGGCCTGTGTGGCCATGTTGAGAGCCGCCCAGACAGCCTCCTCCGGCAGGCCCTGCCTCTCGAGGCTGACAAGACTTACACAAAGGAGGCCAGGGAGCACGGTGGCAGGGCCCAGCAGCAGGCCCGATTTCACATGCAAAGCCGCGTGCGTCTAGACCGGTGTCAGGTGCTGCCGGGTCCCAAGTCACCAGGCAGATTCCCACAGAGCCCACTTCCTGTGCCTCTTCCTCCTTCTGCCCTTTCTGTTCCTTCTCTTCCACGAACCGCATCCGTGGCCCTCTTCCTGGCCTCCTGCGCTCTCCTTGTCACCTGCTCCTCCCCCACGCTCGCTCGCTTGGGCCTCCACCTTATTCCTGAAGCTTCCCCGCTCCCCATCCCCATTGCTTGGGGACCCAGCCAGCCCCCAAGCCCTAGATTTTCTCAGGCTGTGAAGGAAGGGAGCGGAGAGGGGAGTGGACGGAGCCTTTATTTTTCCAGCCCGCCTTCCTTTCTGCAAAGCCCTCCGCTCCCTGTACCAGTCTCGAGGGAGGGGGACAGCGTGTTTTATCTCTCCACAACCAAGACCCTCACCTCCAGATAAAGGGCTCCGAGTCGGGGGAGGTCCTGAAAAGCTGCTTGCAACTGATAACAGTCTCTGCTGTCAGCCTTTGGCGCCCAGAGCTGAGGGGGGGGGGAGCCACAGTAAATTCTGCGGCCTGATTATAATAAAGCCCCATGTGGCGATGCGTGACTGCGTTTTATTGTGCTAACTACAGATGGAGGCACATTCCCCAGCCTATCCCAGCCCCCTCCAACCCACCTTGCTTTTTAAATCCTTCCCCCTCCCCCCCCCACACGCACCCCCCACCCTCTGGCCCAGCCCGGCTTCCTTTCTTGCTTCTTTTTCCTCTTTCTCTGGTTCCTGGTGATTTTGTTGGCAAACATCTGTTTGAGTTCCGCAGTATCTCGTCTTTCCTCCTCCTCTTTGTCTCCCCAGTCTGGCTGGGAGCACAAGTGGTTTTTCAGAAATGACCTTTGGCTTCTCTGTCGTGGCACTTGGACTCTGGATGCGGGCACGGGCCATGGCAGGGCCTGGCCTGGCCACTCGGGGAGCGGGCGCCCTTCTCAGCGATGTGGCCGGTGGGGACACCGTCCCGCAGGCTCCGAGCTGTGGCACAGGCGCCCGCCCTGCAGGGAGAGAGCTGCGGGCTCCCTGCGGCCACTTGTCTCGCTCTCGGCTTCAGGCCTCAGGGTTAGGGGCTTGGGATGTTTCCTCCCGGATTCCTCACCGAGGCCTGGCCGGGCAGTGTGTGCAGTGTGGGCATTTGGGGTGATGTTAAGAGCATGAGACTGTTGTTCTAGATCATGGTAGGCCCAAGCACTGCTCCTGCAGGCTCGGAGGTCATCCTGTGAGTGTGCCTTCTGGTCATGCCCTGCTTTAGATCACAAGAAGGAAGCACAGAGATGTTTAGGGACTTATGGGAGGTCACACGGCCGGAGAGAGCCGGACGCCCCCAGAGCCACCAGCCCCGAGGTCTGTGCCCTGAGCTGCGACCCTGCGGCTCCCCTCAGTCATACTAAGTGCCATTTGCAGGGACCAACTATGTTCTATGCACGTGCCAAGTGCTGGACACAGTCCTTGTCCACAGATATTTTTGGAGCATCTGCTCTGGGCCCAGTGTTGGGGACGCAGTGGTGACTGAGTCAGAGGTGGTTACATCCCCAAGGAGCTCTCCTGACAGCTGGGGACACAGAGAAGTGCACAGATGAGGCGATTTCGGAACGGAGTAAGGGCTTAGAGTCGAGGAGCCCAGGGGACCATGTCGGCAGGTGGCCAGGCCTGTACTGGGGACCCCTGGAGCTGGAGTGGACAGAAAGTGCTCTGAGGGGAGGACACTCAGTCCTCCAGACAAGAGGCAATGGTGCCTTGGGCCAGAGAGCCTGCATGTGGATGGAGCGCTGGACGCTTGTATTTCCGGACAGCTGAGCAGAGTGTGGGGGTGGGGGGGTGTGCACATGAGTGCACGTTTAACTCCGTGTTCCAGGTGAGGCTGCGGAGGGAGTGGTCAAGCCAATCACACAGGGCCACCCCCCAGTGCGTGGCATCACCAGGACTCCAGGCCGGCTCACTCATTTCTAGGGCCTGCGTGCTTTCCACAGCTCAGTGCTTCCCGGCTGGTCTGTGGGCCCCCTTCTCGATTTTTCTAGGCCCCCCCGTTTTCGGCAGATCTCAAGACCAGCGCCCTGGTCTTGTTGGCTCTCCCAGCACCCCGGGCAGTTACTGGCGCAGGCAGGTGGCTGCTGGGGACACGGGGGTTTCGAGAAAGAACGGACGCTTCTGTGCTGTTGGAGAATGGCCACATTTCATCACATCTTCCATCTCCAGCCAGGCGCTCCTTCCGGACATCGGGGGTCAGGGCTGTTGGTGCCTACTAGCAGTTGGGGGAGCTGGGGAGCCTGGCCGCTGCGCACCCAGGGAGGAGATGGGGCCCGGCTGTAAGCGCAGCTCTGCTCTCCATAAACCCGGATGTCACAGCGCCTGCCGGGTGCCTCCAACCTTTTCTGCTTGTGGGGCAGGCGCAGGATGGGGTGGGCTCTGGCGGTGCTCAGAGCCACTGGGCCCCCCCGAGTTGCTGTGCTCGTGAGGCTTGGCATGCCTGGGGCACCAGGACCCGGCTAGATGCTGGGCCCTTGGGAGGGGCGGGCGGTCTCTGCAGGGGGCCGTGCACACGGGCCCCGTGGGCTGGCTGGTCTGCTGGTTGCTCGCTGCCTAGCCCGGAAGCCACGGTCCATCAGGTTTGTTGCTGAGATTGAAACACCACGGGTTCTTCTGTGAGAAGTTAGATTTTCAGCTTCTCTTAAAAGACGTGGACGTGGGACCACACCGAGTTGACCCCTCGTGGTCGCAGTTGGCTGATATCGAGCAGCTGTCCCCTCGAGCTGGCCACGAGCCTTGTTGGTCACTGCCGTTCCCACTGCCGTTTTCTCTTGAAAAAAATTTCTTTAGTCTTCCACCAACCTCTCTCCCAACCTGAAGGTCCCTAAGATTTAGGGTTCAGTCGCAGCAGCCTCCAGCATTTTCACGGGCCGCCCACTTTTTGTGATGTGGCCGCTGTGGTCATTAATGAGCTAGTCCCCCCAGGGCATCGAGCCCAGCGTCTGGTGCGCGGTGGGGGGGTCTGCTTTTATCTCGGAGATGGCGAGTGCAAGGGGAGCCAGTGGGGCGGGAAGGTCATTCCCAGTGGAAGGCCGCGGTTCCCAGTTCCATTGAGGCTGTTGTACAGAACCTGATGTCTGAGCTCCTTTTCGTAGCTTTGCTTCCCCGTCATCACCAACCCTTTGCCGACCTCGCCCTGCCGTGAACGTACAGTACAAATGGCCACACCGTGGCGCCCCCTGTTGGGTAAATTGTGTTAGTTTCTTGGGTAGGGGAGGAGCCTTTTCTGTCCTGGAGTGAGGTTCTGGGTTCTGGGTCCACCTCCGAGGGAGTGCGAGGGGCACCAGCTGCCTGTTCAACTGATGTTCAACAGACCACATTATCACCACCGCCCATCACCATCCGGGCTTACAGGGGTCGTTTTATGACAAAGCGGTGAAAGTTTGATTAGGACCTGCAGGCCTTACGCTTGCGTCAGAAGCGGGGGGAGATGGACACGAGGCAGTGTGGGTACTTGGCATGAGGGTGCAGGGGATGGACTTGAACCCCCAGGAGCTCCAATTGCTTGAGGGCAGGCATGCAGGAGGAGAGGGCTGTGTCTGCAGCCCGGAGCCGGCACGCACCGCCGCCTGCCCGGGGTCCGGGCCATCTGCCCAGATGCACGCAGGTGCCAGGGCGCCACCTCGTGACTGCTCCGAAGGGCCTGCAGGGATGGGGTGCGGTCTCCCCAGGAAACCGCCCCGAGGAGGAGCTGCAGAGGCTCGTAGGCGGAGGTGGATGTGATCCTGGACCCTGATGGCGTGACTCAGGGAGGTTGAACCGCACTGGACACGCCACCTCCCGGCAGGACATCTGAGAGGTCACAGTGCTGTTCTCCGAGTCCTGGGGCTTCTGTCGCCCCCGGGTGACCCTGTGCTGCAGCCCCCGCACCTGTCTGCACAGCACACCTCATGTTTGCTCTTGCCTCCTCCTGAAATGCTGTCCCTTCCAAGTACGCGTGGTAAGAGGGCTGGGGGGCCGGAAACAACTGCCCTCTGTGAGCCCGTTCCCCAGAAACGCCCGGGGCACATCCGTGTTCCCTCTAGCGCTGCCTCCCTGTGCGTGCGCCCCCGACGCGGTGCACAGACTCGACGGGCCGTGCTGTGTACCGTTCCACGTCTGTTTCTCTCATGATTTTTATGTCCTCAGCGTCATTCTTCACACGTCACCTTTTTATCATTTTTCTTTTTTAATGTTTATTTGTTTTTGAGAGAGAGAGACAGTGTGAGCAGGGGAGGGGCAGAGAAAGAGAGGGAGACACAGAATCTGAAGACAGGCTCCAGGCTCTGAGCTGTCAGCACAGAGCCTGACACGGGGCTCGAACCCACGAACTGTGAGATCATGACCTGAGCCAACGTCAAATGCTTAACTGACTGGGCCACCCAGGCGAATCAGCAAACGTCATTTTTAATGAACCCGTATCATCCCAGCCTTTGGTGGCACTGTTGCTAGTGTCCCACTTATGAGTACTGAGTGGTTTGTTTGTTTTTTTAATTTTTCATTGTTCGGCGTAACTCTGAATTTATGTTGTCGTGTGAAGATGTCCTCAGTATGTACGGCTTCCCGAAGTTACGTATATTGGGAATTTTAATTCAGTGTAACATCTCTTAAGTTCGTGGGATATTTAGAGGGTTCTAAGTTTTGCTCCTATTCTGTACTGTGTAATTTTTCCAGAAGTTTTGAGTCGTGTTTTAGTTTGGGAGCTTGCTTAGAGCCGTCTTGAGGTTTGTGGTTCAGTAAAACTGCTCAGGCAGTAGTTTGTCCTGAAGTTTAAATTAGCGTGAGGTAGTCCAGGGCTCAGACTTCTGGTCTGTGTTTCGTATTCCTTTCTCGTTACGTTTTCATTTAACTTTATTTTGAGAGAGAGCCAGCGGAGAAGGAGCAGAGAGAGAGGGAGAGAGAGAATCCCAAGCAGGCCCCGTGCTGTCAGCACAGAGCCTGATGCGGGGTTCAAACTCACGAACCGTGTGATCATGGCCTGAGCTGAAATCAAGAGTCAGACCGAGCCATCTCAGTGCCCCGCCTTTCTGTTTAAAACAGAGGCAGGAGGCAGGACAGCCTTGCCCCTTCCCGATCCTCCCTCAACCCCCTAAGAGTTGCTAGAACCCAGCGCAAGCTGGGAATCGGGGCCCCTTCCTGACACCACCCGCGCAGAGGCAGAACCTCTCTGACCTAGCGGGCTCTGTGCTTTAGGCCCCGGGGCTTAGGCAGTTAGTGGGTTTCCCATTTAATGGATTTGTTTTTTTGTGGGGGGACCCAGTGCCAGACGACAGGACCCAAGAAGGTGAAAAGCCAACAGAGGGAGAAGCTGAGGATGCTCCAGCCAAAGTGGAAGAGGAGGAGGAAGAGGAGGAGGAGGAGGAAGAGAACCTCCCTGGGTGTACTCTGTTCATTAAAAATCTCAATTTCAGCACAACGGAGGAGACCCTGAAGGAGGTGAGTGACGGCCACGACAGGGCAGGGGTTGTGGGCCGGGGAGGCCGGTCTGTCTGTGCACGTGGCTCGTGCGGTGCGGGTCTCACAGCCAGCCGCCGCCCACCTGACGTGCCTGTGGCCTGGCCCACAGACCTCTCAGCAGGGGACCCTCGGGGGGGGGGGGGCCGGACCAGCCTGGGGGCTGGGAGGGGCACCCACATACACGGGAGGGGGCACGTCAGAGTGGCCAGGAGGCCAGCGAGCTGCCTAGAGACCTCCCCTTGCGTTGCCCCCAGTTATGGGTCAGGCTGCCTGGGTGTGGATCACGGTGCTCGCAGTGCAACCCTGGCGAGCCCTTTAGCCTATCTGTGCCTCAGTTTCCCCATCTGTAAAACAGGGGTGTCCAGAGAACCTTCCTGCGGGGTTTAGAGACCCGATTGGGACAAATTAGCTCATCTGAGCGCCTGACACTTGATTGGATCAGGAGAGTCTGTAAATGTCTGCCCCTTGCGCACGACCCAGGCAGGAACCCCAGCCCTCCCAGGGCCCATGGTCATGTACATGGACTCCGTCCTTCAGGGGGTGCCCGTGCTGGTGGCAGGACTGGCCGGGAAATGCCGCTGATACACACTGCCCTTCCTTCGCAGGTGTTTTCCAAGGCGGGCGTGGTGAAGAGCTGCTCTGTTTCCAGGAAGAAGAACAGAACAGGTACTCCTGACAGTGCTGCAGCCAGAAGGCATGGTTCCAGAAGAACCTGTTGCTTTGGGTGGGGGACAGGGTACCGCCGCTCTTCTGGTCCGAAGCATTGTCCCCCTCAGACTCCCGGCGTCCCGCCTAAAGTGGGCCCTCCTCCCTGTCCCGGGGGGCTCCCGGCCTCCCGTGGAGGCAGCCATGCACATCAGGTTCTTTGCCGCCTTGGACTGGCCCGTGGTTTCAGAGCATGTGATGGACCACCAATGTGGACTCTGTCCAGGAGCAGAAGCCTCTCCCTCTTCCCCGAACCTCTGGGCTCTGGGAGTTCCCTAGAGGTAGCAGGAAGAGGCCAATCTTGGGCTTTCCCTCTTTACTTCCAAGAGAAACAACCCAGATGTAGAACTTCTGGAACCTTCCTCCAAGCCGTTAACCACTTCCCCCCACCCCCGGCCTGTGGGTGCCTGTGGCTTGCGGACACCGGCCTCATCTCCCCGTTAGGCCTCGGCTGTTGTCTTGGGGCCCTTATTCTCTGCTTGTCTCTTCTCCAGCCCCGGCTTCCTGTGCATGACGGACAGGCCACCCATCCTTCCTTTTTCACAGCTGTTCAGTCCCCATCCCTTCCGTTTGGCAGGATTTACAGGGACCCCACATGAGTCAGGCAGAGCTGTGACCTGAGGCACCGATGAGCTGGTGGGTGCAGCGTAGGGGAAAGGGGGGCTGGGGCCAAGCACAGGTGTGCCCACGTCAGCGGGCAGCCGGCAGGTGGAGACTGGGGCCACCAGCCGGAGCACGTGTGCAGAGGGAGGAGGCGGGAGGGGCTGCTGCACTGGGCGCCGTCCCGAGTGTGTCGAGGAGCACACAGGTGCACTTAGAGAGGCGGGCCGGTCCCAGGTCCCAGGATGGATGGCTTTAGTGCCCTGCAGAGGAGTCTGGGCTTTTCCCCAGGACCGAGGGGGCGGGGCGGGGCATGGCAGCAAGGTTTTAAGCAGCCACGTGGCACAGAAGTTAGGGAGGTGTGTGCATTCGCCTGCTGGGGCTGCCGTGACGGCGCCATGAACAGGGGGCTGCAGCGGCACGAGTGAGTTACACCCCAGTTCCAACGGCCAGAAGTCCAAGGTCAGGGTTTTAGCGGATTGGTCCCTCGGGGGACTGTGAGGGGAGAGCGTGCTGCAGCCTTGCCCCCTGGCCCGTCGGTGGTGGTCTTCACGCTCGTGGGGCCTTCACGCTTCATGCTGCCCGTGCCTGGGCCCGCCCTGTGTCCAGATGCCCCGCCTTCTGTAAGGGCACCGGTCACTCCCGGTGCCCTCATTTCTTTTTTTTTTTTTTTAATGTTTTATTTATTTTTGATAGAGCATGACGGGGAGGGGCAGAGTGAGAAGGAGACACAGAATCTGAAGCAGGCTCCAGGCTCTGAGCTAGCTGTCAGCACAGAGCCCGACGTGGGGCTCGAACCCACGAACGTGAGATCTTACCTGAGCTGAAGTCCGAGGCTCAACCGACTGAGCCACTCAGCGATGCCCTCGTTTCTAACTTGATCATCTCCATAAAAGAGCCTTTCTCCAAATAAGGTCACGTTCTGAGATGCTGGGGCTTAGGATTTCAACATAGCAATTTTCGGGGGCAGAGGGGGGAACCCAGCTCAGACCGGGACATCCTGTCCCCAGAGGCACAGGGCTTGGGGTGCGAGAGAGACAGCTAAGCACCAAGGAAGCGATATTAAGGCTCAGTCGCAGGGGCTTCGGGAGCAGAGGTACCCCTGACATCCAGGCTGTGAGCTGGGCTGGCAGAGCTGCCCCCAGCTCCCCCCGGGGCCGTCCCCACGAGCCGTGGTGTCACCGTGCCCCTCCCGCAGCCAGACTCGGTGGAGCCCGCCCCTCGGGATCACTCCTGAGCGTGCGTTGGGAACAATTGCCTGATCTCTCCGCGTCGAGAGCCCGTGTAGGAGAGCCCTGCTCACTGGGGCTCAGCCACCACGGTTTGAGGGGACACACCAGCGTGTGTGCCAGGGAGGGCTGCAGGAGGCCGAGGAAAGCACACCTGGCGGGCCATTGGGGAGACATTTGTGATGACAGGGCCCTAAACGCGATGGTGAGGGCTGTGTGCAAGGCCCCCACGGGGATGTTGAGGCAGGAGGAGGAGCCCCGGGGCCGGGAGGGAGTGGTATCACCGGTCACAGAGGCCGCCAGCACTGCCCCAGAGCAGGGGGGCTGTGGGGCGCGTGGGAAGAGCCTGCACCCCCACCTCTCCTCCACCCGCCAGTCTCCGCTCAGGGCCTCGCTCGCTAGACCCCACAGGAAGCCGGAAGGTCAGGGAGCGCAGGGAGTGCGGCCCGTGGAGGTCAGCCTTTCAGGGCAGGGCAGGGCAGGGCAGTGCAGAGCGTGGGTCTGCACAGCGTCGGGGATTGGGCGACGAGGTTGACTTTCTGGAGTTGCCTTTCGCACACTCTTGCACGCTTCCCGAATATCCTGTGTACACAGTCCCCGCTGACTGCCCCCAGCCTGGAGTCGCCAAGGGACGGCTTCCCGGTGGCCAAGGCTGTCACAGGGCGGTGCTGGCTGGCAGCCCGTGGTGCAGGCAGAGACTGTGGCCCACGGAGCCACGTTTGGACAGTTCACGGGGTTTCCTGCTTCGCTGGGGCCTCACTCGCACGGGGCTGCGCATGGGAACACAGGCCAGCAGTGCACATGGGAGGCACGCGGGTCCCACCAGCAACACAGCAGATGCCAAGGAGGGACCAATGAGCGGCTCAAAGGGGCCGAATCTCCACCTTCGTTTGGACCCATCAGATTCGAGCCAGTCCTCTGAGTTCAACCGTGAAAAAATGAACCTGTATGACGCGGGGAGGAGGCCTGGGTCCCCTTCTGTGACCCAGGACGAGCTGGAACGAGATGCCTCCCCCACCGCCCGCGTCACACTTGGCACCTAACGCGCACTGTCCAATGTCAGGAAGCAGACGCTTCCGACAAACCTTTGCGCTCTCCCTCGCTCTCTGAACCTTTTCTCCTCGCTGCCTACAAGTGGGGACCAGATAGGTCCAAGTAGTTCCTGTCTGATCTTGGTACCTGAAACCCAGGACCAGCTGTGATTGGATGGTCAGAAAACCGTGAGGAGTAAGCCTCTGGCACCTTTGACCCTCCTGCGTATACTCGTCTTGCGCGTGGCGTGTGGGAGCAGGGGACTGCCCAGGTAGGGGCCCTGCAGTCTGTCACAGCGATGGTCATCCCCGTTCGTCCGCGCCCTCCCGGAGGCGGAATTCTATTACGAAGTTAATTATCGTGTCAGTCATCTGTTAATTAACAGTCAGCTGGGCCTCAGCTGATGGCTCTGTAACTTTGTTGGCTGATTCTTCAAGACGACTGGTAATAAGCGGCAAGCGAGGAGCTGAAATCTCGTTGGGAACGCAGAGGGGTATGAGGAGGAGAGCAGAGCAGGCCGCCAGGCTCCGCAGAGCCCTCGCGCTTGGGCTCGCGCTGCCCCTTCGCCTTCCTGCCCTCCCACCTCACCTCTCTCTCTGCCTCTCCTTTAGGAGAGCTGCTGTCCATGGGGTTTGGGTTCGTGGAATACAGGAAGCCGGAGCAGGCCCAGAAAGCCCTCAAGCAGCTCCAGGTAAGGGCGGGGTTTGGGCCGAGGCCCGTGGAGGCTCTGGGGAGGCGGGGGGGGGGGGGGGGGGGGGGGGGGGGGGGGGGGGGGGGGGGGGGGGGATGGCAGGTCCAGCCCGTCAGCTCTCCTGGAACTGAGCGGGAATGCGGGTGCATTCGTATTTCCTTGGGCCCCTCGCTTCCTCCAGTTCTCCAGGGCAGCGCAGCCCAGAAAGATTAAGAACCTTCTTTGGCACTCTGGTCACTGCAGCGCATTCGTGAGCCCACAGCTCCGTGCCAGGTCTGGGGGGCACTGGCAGAGCAGATCTCTGAATAAATACCCAAGACCAGGTCACAAGTAGTGCTTGGATGGAAATACAGCAGGCATCGTGATGGGCAAGGAGGGCGGCTCTACGCTGTGTGGTCAGGGAGGCCTCTCCGAGGAGGTGCCACTGAGCTGATGACTAGTTGACAGGAAGGAGTCCGCTACTCGAAGATCTAGAGGGAAAGCCGTCTAGGAGGGAGAGACAGCATGTGCAAAAGGGCTCTGAGGCAGGAGTGAGCTTAGTCTGTTTGAGAGGCAGACGGTGTGTGGACGCAGATGTGGTCACCCTTCTAAGGACTGTGGAGTCCGGTGTGAAGGCAGTGAGATTCCGTCAGAAGGCCCGGAGCACACTGGGGAAGGGACTGCTTTATGCTGGACAGTGTCCCCAGCTGCTGGGCAGAGAGCAGGTCACAGTGGGGCCAGTGAGAAACCACAGGGTCATCCAGGCAGGCAAGGGTGTTGGCCTGGGCCCCGGTGGAGGCAGTGAAGGCGAGGACAAGGGGACCGAAGTCCCAGGTGTTAGCACATAGACTCCACGTAAAACGGGGACGTCCTGCTGGGCCCGTGGTCCAGGATCAGACCAGGGCGCCTGGAGGCAGGAGGGGAGTGAGCTGGGGCTGCGGGGGCGCCGCGCAGCCAGGGATTGGCTCCTCCCCCGAGGGAGGCAGGCCTCTGCCCGAGACCAGCACTCTTCCCCGATGCCCCACGTCCCAGGCCCTTTGGTGGCTGCGGGCAGACAGGGTGCCCTCCCACACACCTGGCACTTTCCGCAGGCAGCGTGCTCCTGGTCGTGCCGCTAGGTCAGGCTTCTGGACCCAAGTCCCTGAAGGGGCTTTAGGGGCCCCAGGGACCCTTATAAGCCATCATATTCAGAATGTCCTGTGTCTGTGTGCCCTGGCCTAAGGCCAGGCGGTGTGAAGGTAAAACAGAGCCGAATCGGGCCCAGTGCACGGGTGTCCGCGCACGCCTGACCCCGGCTCTCGTCCTCTCTCTGACAGGCGCCCCCAGGCCAGGCCAGGCTGGGCTGTTCTCAGGGTGGAAAGGGCGCCCACATGGGGCCACCTCCCTGTCCCAGCAGTACTTCCTGCGCAGGGGAGAGGCCCTGGGAGTGTAGGAAACGTAACCGGGCACTTAGCCCATATGATTGTTTTTGTAGAGTTTTGATGACCTTGCCCTTGGCTCGGGGCAGCTTCAGGAAGGGCTGAGCTGGCTTTGGTAGGATGATGGGGACGCCTCTGGGGCCTCCGCTCTCATGCAAAACTCTGCTATCTACCAGGGCTGCAGACTCAGACTCCATGGGGGGCGGAGGGGTGGGGGGGAGCTGGCATTGCCCAGAGCAAAACCTGGGCCCCTTCCCCGCCGTGCCCTGTGTGAAGGGCAGCCGCTCCTTGTCTTGAGCCAGTTACTCCCTCAGGGGTCGACGAGTCTCTGGTGTTTGATATGTAGGTTGTTTTTCAAAGAGACACTTCAAAGTCCAACTCGTCATCCCTTGCGGTGGGAGCATTTAGCCAGGTTTCAGCTCTGCATGCCCAGCGCTCCGTTCTCTGCCACCCAACACCAGGTTCTGTCAGGCTCCACCTTGCGTGGGTTACGTCCTGTTCCTCCCCGTGTGCGGACACGTGTGCATACCGCTACAGAGAATTGCTTTCACAAAACTACCCCTGCTGTATTTTATGGGAGACTTAAGAGATTTTCGAGGGTAATTTTGCTAATACGCCAGTTTTGCCTTTAGGGACCCACGTGAGAGCCCAGCTTTCTCTGCAACTCCTCTGTGGTTTAGAAATTTTTTTTTTTTTTTTTTAAGCACACAGTCTAGCCTGAACTCTGTCCACAAGCCAGACTGGAGGGGCTTACGTGGCCTAAAATCGCTTACAAAGGATGGAAGATTCTGTGCCCCTTGAGTGGCATAAAAGTCGAGGCCCACGCATGGCTCATGAGGACATTGGAAGCCTGGGTCTCCATGACCACCAGCTGCTTCTTGGGCTCGGCGTGAGCCATTTCCAGAAGCTCTTCCCTGCCCTTGATTCCAGCTGGCCCCGCTGCCTGGGAACTGGCCCCGCTCTGCAGTGTCCTGTCCTCTCCACTGACGCCGGCTCTGCTGGGGAGCAGTGGTGTGGGCGCGCAGCTCTGGAAGACCGAGTGACAAACTGTGTGGTCTTCTCTCTTAGGGTCACGTCGTGGACGGCCACAAGCTGGAAGTGAAGATCTCAGAACGAGCCACCAAGTGAGTCTCCAGGGCCCCCTCTCTGCTCTCGTCCTTTCTGCTCTGGTGCTGGTAGCCCAGCGGGTGTGTCACGGCCCCTTAACGTGCCCGCACCCAACCCCTCGCCCTCTGGGAGCCTCATCCTAATTAAGGTGGTGTCCCGTTTGCCAATTCTGAGGCCCGTTTCTGGGATGGACGGGGACCACTCCAGTCCCTTAAATAAACGGGTAACGCACGCTTATTGTAGCAAAAGGAGCAAGAGCAGGAGAAACCAGCACACTCTGCCCGTCCTGGTGTCATAAATAAACCAACGAAGAGTTGCCTGTTGCTGGTGCTTTGGACGAACCACAGAGGCGATAAAACCTTGACATCCGCTTTTATAGGGCTCTTGTTCCTGGAGCTGGACAGCGATAGCCCAGAGATAGCCCCCTGTTAATTTGAAAGTGATTCAGTAGGTGTTAGAGTTGGAGGCAGACCATTCTGCCCAGTGACCAGTTTCCTGAAGTAGCGTTTTGGGTTTTTTTTTAATATTAATTTTTTGGGGTAGAGCACAAGCGGGTTAGGGACAGAGAGGGGGACAGAGGCTGTGAAGCAGGCTCATCACCGGCAGGCTGGCAGCACAGAGCCCGACGCGGGGCTCAAACCCACGAGTCGCGAGATCATGACCTGAGCTGAAGTTGGATGCTCAGCCCACTGAGCCCCCCAGGCGCCCCCTAAGACTGTAGTTGTGTTCTCTCCTATGCGCTTATACATCTGAACGAGCTGATACACCTGAGGTGCTCCGAACTGCCAGCGCAAGCATTATTATTGTCAGTGTCACCATCATCTACCAGCCCTGGGCGATGAAGTAACCGCCTCTCCCAGCCCTAGGGCTGGCCTGAGATGCCTCTTTGGTGGTTTTCAGCAAGCCGGGCATCCGTGTGGCCGCTGAGCAGGTTGACCATCAGTGCCTTGGCCTTGAGCTATTGCTTTGTCTTCCTTCTGTGTTTTCTGTGCTCGCGTGAATCCAGCTCTAGGCCACCTCTGGCATTGTTCGCCCACCTGGCCTGTGCTGTGTGCGTGCCCACGGGGAGGAGAGACCTGGTATGGGGAGGGCTCCCGGGCTGGGATTCGGGGGTGGGCGTCCAGGCGTGGAGCCCCACAGCCTCGGGCTCTCATCCAGGAGCCGCGTGACCTTGGGCGGCTGACTTTGCCTGTGAAGTAATACGTGCTCCCTGGGGGTTGTGCACAAAGCATCCAGAACATGCCTCGCCCATGAGTACTCAGCCAGCGGTGGCGATCTGTCTGTTCTGCTCCCTGTCTCCAGGGAGCCAAGCTGAAGTCACCTCGCGAGCTTTCAGTCCCTAGCTGTGTTGATTTAGTCGTCCTTTTATTCAACAAAAAAATTTCTAGAAAGCCCACTGTGCACCAGATGCTGTGCCCACGTGCCAGGAATGGGGTTTCCTTGTGGTGTTCACGTTCTAGGCCAGGGGGGTTGATAGAACCTTCTACAGTGGTGGGATTCTTGTATCATGTTCTACATCTGTGCTGCCCAGTACGTCAGCCACTTGCTCGTGCGGCACGTGAACACGTAAAGGTGGGGAGTCCGGGTGTGGTAGTTACCTACTGCTGTGTTACAGAGCCTCCCAAGCAGCTAAAACCAGCAAACATTGCTTATCTCACAGTTTCCCAAGTCAGGAGCTTGGAGCAGCTTAGCGGGGCCTGTCTCCAGGTCTCAGGAGGTTACTGTGAGGATGTTGGTCAGGGCTGCGGTCTCATCTGAAGGCTCCCCTGGGGCTAAAGGATCCACTTCCAAAATGGCGCCCTCACACGGCTGCTGGCAGGAGACCTCAGGTCCTCAGCATGCTGTTCTCGCCCTGGGATTGCACGAAAGTCTCTAGAGCAACACAGCCCATTCTCCAGAGCGAGTGATCAGGGGACAGCAGGAAGGAAGCGGCCGTGTCTTTTATGACCACGTCTCAGAAGTCACTGTTGCTTCTGTCTCCTACCGATCACGCAGACCTGCCTAGAGCATGGGTGAGGGGGTCAGTGTAGGCCAGCAGCCGCCCACACCCCACATAACCCGAATCCTTTTCCCCACCTGTCCAGGCCAGCGCTGACATCCGCTCGGAAGAAACAAGTTCCCAGAAAACAGACGACCTCGAAGATTCTGGTGCGCAACATCCCCTTCCAGGCCGACAGGCGGGAGATCCGAGAGCTCTTCAGGTGAGCAGGGGTGGGGCAGGGGGCTGCCGGAGCCTTGGACGGCAGCCTGTGGGTCTTTCAAGACCGGCCCAGTGGTCTCGCAAAGGTCATCTTCCGGCTGCCTTTGACTTATCGCCCTTGAACTCACGCACCGTGAGCACTGTGCCGAGAAGACTGGAAACAGCCAGGCCTCCTCCTCCAGAGGTGACACAAAAAGAGAGCGTGGCCCAGGTGGCCCGGGCTCGCCTGTGTCTGAAATTCTTCCACACAAGTCATTCCTCTGGTTTTAGCCAGTGGTTCTCCGCCTCTGACATTTTCCAGTCACCTGGTGACTTTTATAAACACACCTGTGCTCAGAGCCCCCCCGCCTCCTCCTCGGAGTTGGATTCTGTTGGTCAGGGGCGGGGCCCAGGGGTCCTACTGTCCAGCCAGGGCTGCGCACCCCGTCCACGTTGCTGTCTGTGGAGAGAGGCCGTTTTGGAAGAAGGATGAGTCCCCTGCATAAATAGGGCGGCCCAGCAGCAGATGTCAGCATGGGGGCACTGGGACCTGGAAAGACAGGGCGGGGGCGGGGGCAGGGGGTACTGACAGCAGGAAGGCAGATTTAATCAGACCGGTTTCCCTATGTTCTGAAAGAAAAACTGGCGTTCTAGATTTTCAGGGGGCGTAAGTTGGCAACTAGTGGGCTTTCTGAGATACAAACAGTGCAGGACAAAGCCCGCCTGTGGCCGGATAGAGCCCAGGGGCCACCACTTTGCAGCCCCTGTGCTAATGCATCACACCGTTTCGCGTCTCATGAAAGGGCGGAACAGGTGTGGGTGGCCCAGAGAGAGACAGTGTCGCCCTCAGAAAGGAACGGCAGATGGAGCGGCTCGCCGGGGCTCCCCGGCCTGCAGGATCGGAGAGCTGTGTCCCTGTCAGAATTATCAGTCAGCGTCTTACTAATTAGATCAACTTGCTGAAGTCAACTCTGGATGCAGAATCTAAGTCTGATACGTCGGGGACTAGACCGAAGCACCTTTGTGTGGAATCTAGCTCTTTGCCCCCTCGCTCGATTCAAAGAGTAGGGAACCATTCGTGGGATTTGCTGCAAAACTCCTCACCTCCGTTCTAACCCCCGTCGTCTCTCTCCCCTGCGTTCCACCTCGTTCGCTGGGCGTGCCGTTCACAACAGATGGGCTCGCTGGGGCCCGAGCAGGCACCGGGTTTGGAGGAGTCGAGTCTTAGCTGCGATCCCAGGTCCCCTGCGTGGCAGTAACAGCCTGGCGAGGTGGGGTCACAACCTGGGGGGTGGGGGTGGTGCGTTTTCCGTTTTCCATTTCCCTGCACCCAGGGAGATGAGTCACGAGTACGTATCCTCAGCCTCGTGCGCCTGCCTGTTTAGACCGCTTCTGCTTTTTAAAGAGAGTCCAATTTAAGAACTGCCAGATCAAAACAGGACTGCTGCAGACAGCACGTGTTGATCAGGAAACAGCGTCCCGCCGAAATGACAGTTCCACTTGGGGCCGCAGTCTATTGGGGATGACACCTACCCGGGGAAACAAAAGACCCGGACGGAACAGGAAGAGAGCTTTGTTTGATCTCTCGATTTGTATTTATTTTGAGAAGACAGGGAATCAGCGTCCCCGGAACGTAATTACCCGCGGTGTCTCTTTCCCCCTGCCATTGTTCCGATGGTAGCTTTCTTCAGCCCCTGGAAACGGAGAGCCGCCTTCCTGGGCTCTCCTTGCTTTGTTGTGATCTCTGGCTGGGGTAAGGGGGGCGGGGGGAGGTTGAGGCAGTTCCCAGTGGCGGGCGGCAGGGGGCGCTGTGAGCCTTCTCAGGGGGGCCTCCGCTTGTCCTGGAAACCACAGACCCGCTTTCAGACAAAGCCATCGGCCGGCAAAGGTCAGAGCCAAGGGAGGGTTTCAGGATTTAGGGGAACCAATCTGGTCCATTTTGCAGGCGGGTTTTGTGGGCACGTCCTGCCAGGTGTGACCAAAGACCCCAGCTCCCTCCGATGGAGCGCGCCGGGTGTTGCAGGGTCCCGGCTGTGCGTCTGCCCTGTGCGGTGTCTCCTTTAAGCTGCGAAGCCACGGTGTGGATGAAGGATGATGCTCCCTGTTGTGCAGCAGAAAGGATGCCGGGGACCTGGGCAGATGAAGCATCCTGCCCACGACCTGCAGCCCGGCCAGGAGTGGGATTTCCGCAGTCCCATCCAGAGCCGGGGCTCGGAACCGCTGCTCTCTGCAGCCTGTAGCCCTTCTCCTGGGTCTGGAAGGACGCTACCCCCTAGATCATGTCCGTGGAACCGCTGTCCCACGACTGTGTCATTGGTACCAGCCACCGGGCTAGGCGTCGGGCATGCAGCTGTTTCAGGAGAGATGGGCTCCTCCGCTGGGGGTTCACTGTCTGTGGCGGACCAGGGCACCAAGCGACAGTAGCCGTCGGGCAGGTGGCAGTGGGCATAGGGCTGGGGGAAAGCACGGTCAGGTTCTCAAGAGCGCCCGCTGGGGGGTGGCAGCTCGTCCACTCTGCCCGGCCTTCCGGGGCCCTGCACGTGACCCGGGGCTGCACTTGCCTGAGCCTTCCTGGAGACCTCCAGCCGTGCAGTCGGGGCTCCCTGGGCCACCCGGCAGCCCCTTGAGTCCAGCCACAACGGGGGTGGGGGGGTGGCCTGGGGTGGGCCAAGAGGCACTGCTGATCCCTGTCCCTGTGGGTTCGTCCTCTGGGACAGTTCAAGGCTTGCCCTTTAGAAAAGTCGTAGACATAGCAGTGTCCTCTCTGCCACCTTTTTGGGCCTCTGTTGCCCCTGGCGCAAAGTAACAGTAACACTGCTGGGGGCGTCCGCTGTCACTTACGGCGGCGATATAGTAAGAACGTGTTTGTCATCACGAAGTGTGGTTGCCGAGCCTGACCTCCGTGCCGGGTGCTGCTTGGCGTTCTCACAGGTCTGGTTCCTGCAGCAGCCCTGCGGAGCAGCGCCGCTGCCGTTTCCCGGGGAGGAACTTGGCTCCCCCGCCCCACTTCCCCCCACTGGGCCTCCCGCGGGCTCCACCGGCACCCAGCGGCTCCCGCACCACGTGACCGCCTCGTGGGCTGTTGGAAGGGTTAGAGGAGCGTATGCTGTGGAGGGTTTAATACGGGGCCTGGCACGCAGTGAGTGGTTAAGAACCATGAGCTCTAGTTATCACACAGCACGAAACGGCAGGTGCCAGGCCTGGAGCCCAGGGCGGGTCTGACTCTCGACAGAGCCCGTGTCTTTGGTGGCACCGCGGATCCTCAACGGTCCTCTGCGGCGCTCTCTTACTCGTTGTCCTCCTTTCCCTAAGTATGTCTTCCCGCCTGTGGTCCTCCCCCCTCCAGCTGGTCCCAGGCCAGAAAGAGTCAGTACTGGGCGGGGAGGGGGGGGACATGGGCCTCCCACCCCATAAAGGAAACACGGAAGACAGACGGGGATTCTCCGGACTGTGCAGGCGTGTGCAGGCACGCAGGGAGCAGGCTCCTTGCCCCGCAGCCAGGGCAGGGGTGAAAGCAGCCCCGGCTCACCCTGTGCTGTGCACAGCCTGGAGCTAGTATCCCTTCCAGAAGGAGGGTGTCCACAGGCTTCCTTTCCTGTGTGGGTCCGCTCTGGCAGAGGTGGGTGTGGGTGCTTTGCCCGCCTCCATTGCAAAGCCTGGATTCGAAGGCCCCCGGGACAGAGAGCAGTTCAGAGAACAGCCACACAGACAGGGCCTGAGTCTGCACCCCAGCCGGAGCCGGTGCTCAGGGCCCCCCAGCCTTACGCATAAGCACGTGTGCAGAGCCACGGCATTTGATGGACGGATCTTGTTCCCACCTGAGTTTCAAGTGACAGCCCTGGGTTAGCACAGAAGCCTGGAGGACAAGATGGCTAGCGCTCACAGCACTCAGGAGGGGTGTTGGGCACCGGGCCGGCCACAGCTCAGGCGCCCGTGGTATCGGAGCATCTTCACTGTGGCCCGACGTGCCACAGCTCTTGGACCCATTTCCTAGGTGAGGACCTGGGGCCCAGAGAGGCACAGGGCTGTTCCTAGAAAGACCCTTGGCTTGCTCGTTTCTTTTGTACCCCCGGGGCGGCCTTGGTTTGAGCCTGGATTCTGGAAGGCAGCAATCTCTGGGAAGGAGGGTCTACAAACAGGGCTGGCTTTGCTAGCACGTGACCCGGGTGGCCTCGTGCAGCCCCGTGCTCGGTTTCATGCTCTGGTGTTACCTTGAAATCCTTCATGTTTAAACAAAGGGCCCCACGTTTTCATTTTACACTGGACCCTGCAGACAATGACACTGGTCCCGCCTGCAACCCAGCGGAATGGTGCCCGGCACGGCGTAAGCACAGCGCACGCTGGAATCTTCGGTTGGAAATAGCTCTTCAGCACCCCCTTCCTCTGGCTCAGCCCCGACTCCCGGCCAGTGCGGCAGGGCCTGGCCTGTTCTCTCAAAGCGCCCGGCCCACCTCACAGCCCCCCTTGGAGTACTGTCTGTGTGGATGTTTGGACGCTGATCTCTGCTGTGTCTCCGGGTTCCCTGGTACCTACGTGGTGCTCAGTAAGTGTTTGCTAAGCACGCAGGTCCAACTGTGCAAAGCCTTCCTCATGGAATCCTGAGGAAGGGCCTGTGAGGCATAGAGAGGTTAGGGAGTTTGCCCGGGGCCACACAGCTCTGCAATGGCGCCGCCTGGTCTCTCTCACTTTGGAGCCCCAGCCACCCCCTTGGAACTGTCCCCAAGGGTCATGAGTGTTGGGTCAGCTGCGGGCAGAAATGCTGCCTCAGTGGGCTGGGGAAGTGGCTGCAGGCTACAGATGGAGAGAGATTTTCATCCAATCTTCTTTTTTCCCTTTTTTGGTTGTTTTGTACTCAGAGGTGTGAACCACCTGCTATGGGTGTGAGTGGGTGAGCTCCGGACAGGTTTCTGGAGGACTTAATTACACAGCGTGCCTCTCCTGTCCCCATTGCCCCTGTTGTGCCCGCTTTGTGGACAGTGTCCGTTGTCCCTGGCCTCTCTCCTCCTCATTTCCTCTCGCAGTGCCCATGACCATGACTGTGGAGGGCGGGCTGCGAACAGCGTGCCTGCCAAGTTCCCCAGACCCCCCCAATCCTTTGCCCTGCTCTATCCCCTCGCCCAGGGGTGGGGTCAGGGCCTGGCTACCTCCTGGTCGTCAGCAGTACTTTTCCAAAAGCAGGGAGCCAGGGGCCCTTGTAGTCTGCTCTCGGCGGAGGTCCTGGACTGATGGGACCTCTTCCTGCTCACCAGGCTCCCAGGGGAGGAGCTCTGTTAAGGTGGCCTTGGGGTTCGAGAAAGGGCATGGGGGAGAGAGGAAGCCTCCCTTCTGTAAGGGGGGGTGCATAAGGAGCCCGTCTCTCCCCACATAGGTCATCCTCCCACACGCAGCCCTCCAGGGTGCCCCCAGACAGAGACCACGACATCCCGCGTCCAGATCCGGCCACACACCTTCCTTCTGGTACCATCCGGCTGCCTTCGTGCCGCAGCAGAGCTGAGTAGCTGCGTCTCAGACCGAACGACCCGCGAGCCTGTGAAGTACTGTCTGGCCCTTTATGGGTTAGCTTGCTGATGCCTGGACCTAGTTAACCGCGGGCTTGCGCGGAGACGGGGCGCGCCCTAGGGGCTTTGTGCGTGGTCTTGTAGTTTTAATTACCCAGATATGGTATCTTTTTCCTCCCCTTTTTATAAAACACAGAGACCTTACAGGGAGAGCTGTAGCCCCATTGGCCCCCGTTGAGCTCGAGACATGAGGCTCCGGAGGGCTGCTGTGTTCGTGCTGCAGCCACTTTCTGACCTGTTTTCTCCTCGGGGCAGCTGCCCCACCTGCTTTCTTAAAGTCTTCGTGGCTTGTTTTAAGAGTACTTGTAAAAAACAAATTTTTTTTAATGTTTATTTACTTTTGCGAAAGAAAGAGAGAGAGAGACACAGAATCCGTAGCAGGCTCCAGGCTCTGAGCTGTCAGCACAGAGCCTGATGCAGGGCTCAAACCCAGGAACCACGAGATCATGACCTGAGCCGAAGTTGGATGCTCAACTGACAAACCACCCACGCGCCCCTTTTCGACCCCTTTTTAGAGCAATTTTAGGTTTGTAGCCCAACGGAGAGGAAGGTACATCGTCTGCGTGGACCCCCTGTGCCCACACACGTGGCCTCCCCCATTATCAGCACCCCCACCAGAGTGAGAGGGGTTATACTCAGTGAACCTACGTTGATACGTCATTGTCACGCCAAGTCCGTGGTTTGCATTAGGCTTCATTCTTGATGGTGTATGTTCAGGGCTTTTGGGCAAATGGGTACTAATGTGTATCCATCATTATAGCATCATGTCAACTATTTTCACTGCCCTGGAAGTCCTCTGTGGTCTGCTTATTCATCCCTCCTTTCCCCTTTGCTGAGGTTTTGAAGGATGGTATGAATGCATTCATTCATTCATTCATTCCAACCGGAGCTGGGAGCACCAGTCATTACATTTAGCGCCCACCCAGATCTGGTATGACCTCTCCTTACCGTGATCACATCTGCAAGGACCTTGTTTCCAATAAGATCCTATTCATGAGCTTGGCAGACGTGAATTTGGGGGACACGTAGCGTGTGTTTCAGATGGAGTGGTCAGGAGAGGCTTCTCTGAAGAGGGGGCCTTCGGGTGGGGACCTGTGGCCGTGAAGGGGGGGCTGCATGCTGATCTGGGGGTGGCAGGTGCTGTGCCCCAAGGGGGGATGAGTTTGGCCCCAGAGGGGGATGGGCAGGGGGAGCAGGAGCAGAGGGACGGTGCTGAGATGGGAAGAGTGCCCGGGGCACGATCTTGTGGGCCACGGTGAGGGCTTCGGGTGGTCTTTACACTTGTTATTCAGGCGTGGCCAGCAGCCCACTCAAGAAAGGATAAGAACATTCCCGGGCTGCCCTGGGCCCGGTGCCCCCTTTCAGTCACTGCCCCCTTCCCTGCCCACCACTCTCCTGACTTCTAAAAACACATGATTGTGCTGCCGGTTTTTGTTTTTTATGTCAATGGCATCAGCACGGGTACACTTCTGGTGCCTGTCCTCTCTGCTCAGCGTCTTCCGTTGTGAGGTTCTTCTGTGTTTTACCATCACCGTGATCTGCGCATCCTCAGTGCTGTATAGAATCCGGTCGTGTGAATATGCTGAAACACATTCATCCATTTTACTGATGAGCACTTGGGTAGTTTTCAGGTTTGGGGCTATTTCCAGTAAAGAAAGCTCCGGTGAGCATCCTTGCGTATGTCTTCGATGACCACGTGCGTGCATTTCTGTAGGGCGTTGGTGCAGCACTAGAATTGCCGGGTCGTGGGGTGTGCATGTTTTGGCGTTAGTAAATCTCTCAGTCAGGTTTCTGAAGAAACTGTCAGTCCGCCCTTCGCCATCAGCTTGAATGTTCCGGTTGCCCCTGGTCCCTGTCAGCACTTGGTATTGTCTTTCTTTTGTAGCCATCCTGGTGGGGATCTAATGGCAACATCATATTGTGGTTTTCATTTGTACTTTACTGGTAGCTAAGGAAACCAAATGTTTTTTCATAGGATATACTCTTGTGGAATGCCTGTTCAAGTCTTCTGCCCATTTTTCTAAAGATTGGGTTGTCTGATTCTTTTTTTCTTACTATGTTTCTAATTCCTTCTTATATAACGTTTTGCATTCTGGTTTCAAGTCCTTTGGTAGGTGAACGGTTGCCGGCCCCTCGCTCTCCCATTCTGTGGGCATCTTCATGGTGCCCTTTGATGAACAGAGGGCTCTTAATTTTAACGTTGTCCGTCATTTTTTACCTTCGTGGTTAGAACCTTTTCTGTCCTAGGAGCAATCCTCCGTCCTCCCGGCTCCTGAGATGGTCTCTCATTTTCCTCCGAAAGCTTTGACCTTTCACATTTAGGCTTGCGGTCCAGCCGGAATCGGTTTTTACGTGTGGCGTGAGGTGGTGGAGGTACCTTCCCCAGGTCGGTTGGCCCAACAGCATTTATTGTGAAGACCACTGTTTTCCTGCCTGCTGTGCAGTATTGACTTTGTCATAAATCAGATGACCGTGCCTCTGGACGCTCTCACCGGTCCTCGGGTCTCTGTGTCCCGAGCGCCAGCACGCCCCGTCTTCACTACTGTGGCTGTATAAGTGCGGGCCCGGTGTCTGGCGTCTTTGTTCTTCCCCCAGCGCCTGACCGTCCCCGCCCTGCGCACACTTCGGGCCTTTGTGTCTTCCCCCACCGGCCTGAGAGAGCCGAGGGAGTGGTTGGGTGACTTACATCTGTAGAAAGATCTTGAGAGAAGAGGGCCAGAGCGGGTGAGAGGGGCCAGAGGGGACCGAGGTTTGGAGCAGGCAGCGGTCGCTCTGGGGGTACGTCTGCAGACTCCCGCTGGTGGCTGAGTGCAGACTGTGGTGGAGACGGGAGTGGGGCACGGCTCCCACGCTGAGGGTCCTCAACCACTGGCAGGATCGCGGTCACGTTGGGGGAGGGGCAGGGCGGCGTGAGGGAGGCGTCGCCCTTTGCTCGCCCTTGAAGGGTCGCCATAACCATGGTGCCAGAGTCGCGCTTCTCAGTTGATCAAGCAAGCGCGCACTGGGGTCTTCCGGGAAGGCGCCGGAAGCTTCCAGTGAGCACTCCCTCAGAACCATGCTGGCGCCCCCAGGTGTCACTGCGGCGCCCACGTTGCTGCATCGACGTTTCTTTATTGGCACGTTCTGTGCCGCGTGAGGGAGTTGATGCCCCCCCCCCCCACGACGTTTGCCCAGCTCCTTATCGAGGGCCCTGCCAGTCGCCAGAAGTGCTCCGGGGCTCGCGGTGTCACTGTTCCTCCCCCGGACCAGCCCGGGGGCCAAATCGGAGGCACACCAGGCAGGCGGCCACTGGGCCGTAAAACCCCGGGCACGTCGCAAAGTTGGATTCTCATCCCTACCCCTCCCTTTCCGTGCAGCCTCTCCCACCACAAGTTCTGGGGGTAGAGGCGCCCTCCAAACCCTCCCCAGACCCATCCGGCACGGCCGTGAATGTCTTTGGCCGCGCCGACCTCCGGCAGCTGTTGACCTGAGACGGGCCGAGTGCGCATACCCACCCCGGCTTTCTGTGAGGCGAGCGGCCCCTGCCCCCAGGGCCACTGCATCCGAAAGACGATGCCAGCCACAAGCCGGTGACTCAGAAATGCCAGGGAGCCCATTCTTCCTCCAAGGCCGCATCCCAAAGACAGAACGTCAGCGTCCCAGCCCGACAGACGCCTTTTTGTTTAGAAAGTTCTGGGGTTCCCAGTGGACTCCACGGTAAGGCTGGTCAGTCACCTGGTCCAAGTCGCAGGAGTCCCACCCTGCTCTGTGGCCTGGCTGCCTCTGGGACCCAGCTTCTGACCTAGGCCGGCTGGGTTTCCGAGGGACGGTGGGCTAGGCTCTGTCCCGTTAGAGGCCTGAAGGCAGGGCAGCAACACAGGCATGCCCGGGAGGGGATGTTCCCAGGGATCGGACTTGTGCTCAGAGGAGCATCTGATGAAGTAAGAGACCAGGCTCACTCCCTTCAAGACACTGACTCCAAATATTATCAGCACTAGCATGCCTGGGGGTCAGAGAAAGGAGAATCCTCTGGCCTTTGGGGCGCTGCAGGGAGTCTGATTCTTTGGTCAGAAGGAAATCAACACTCAGTAGTCACACAGTGAGTAGCCAGGTGAGGAGGGGGTGCGAATGAGGAAGATCAATTACCCAATTTTTTATATGCCGTATTAACGGTGTACATACTTTATCACTGAAATGTAGGCCGATGGAACCCAAGGAAATGAAGCGATTGGCCTCGTACATGTGTTTGATCCCCGGGGATCTGCTTCCATTTAGCAGATTCATGCATGAACCTGGTGCCACAGAGAACGCAGAAAAGTATGAAGGGTCAGTTGTTTGCGGTGTGAGAAACCAGCGGTTCCTGGGGCTCTACCCCGTTTTCAGAGAGCCGAGAAGCCAGCACATCGCTTCTGCGCTCTTGTCGATTCTCCATCCCTCCGACGCGGGGTCTGGCGGGCTGGGCGCACAGCCACGGCTCTCAGAGCGTGCCCTTCCCCATTCAAGATCCCCGGGAGCTCAGCCCCAAGGCATTTGACCGGGACGCACACTGGGTGACACTTTCTTCATTCCAGAGGCCCCCTTTGCAGAAAATCTGTTTGCGGCCCTCTGCTTCCCCCGTTTTAATTATCCTGCTCTCTGCCTCCCAGTCTGTCCACCAGGGAATGGTCAGAGGCTGTAAAAGTTAGTGCCGCTCAAACCAGGATGAAGCAGCCCTCGCGTGGCGGAGACACTGGTTCCCCGAGTTCTCCTTCCTCGTGTCGTCCTTGTGCCGTGGCCATCAGAAGTCAGCTGTCCGCTTGGCAAGGAGCCAGTGTGATTTTCCAAGAGAGCAGAACACGGGCCAGGGAGTCAGGAGACCTGATTTCTGGCCCTGCTCTGCCATGTGCCCTTGAGGTCACCTTGGGGCGGTGGCGTGCCTTCCCAGAGTCTCTTTTGTTGAATGAATCAGTGAAGGGGTCAGATGAGGCCAGCCCGGGGAAGGCAGCTTCCCCCTTGCAAGCCGACACAAACCCATTGGTCACAGCCACCTGGAGTCCTGTGTTGCAAGACCGGGAAGCCGTCTGGGCTCCGCGGGAAATGGTGCTGTAATCAATTAGTGATGTCTGCCACGGGCGTGGGCACAGCATCGGAGCTAGGGGATCGGCCGCAGGTATTTCACCTGGGAACATGGCATGGATCGCCTCTCTGGAGCTCTCGCGTTTCCGTCTGCCAGACTGGCTGGCGGAGCGGCCCCAAACCAGGGCCCCTGTGGGACCTCGCTTGGTTTCCCTCTCCCACCAGAATAGCAACAGACTGGGAGTCGGGGACGGTTTCTCTTCTCATTGTCGTCATTTTCTTCCTTTGCAATTCTGGAGACCTCATCTTCTGTTGCAGCTGACGTGTTCTTTTCCTCCGTGCCTTGCCTGATTCCAGACTAGGTGACAAAGCCCAGACGGTGGAACAGGGCACCCTGGGGAGAGCGCGCGGGTCCCTGGGGGGGGGAGGGTGGCATTGTGCGCCCTGATTCCTTCCCCGCACGGCCTGCTCTAGTCTTGCTTTCACACCTCCTCTCTCCCCATTCAGTGCCTTTTCAGTTACAAGGTCCCCGCGCTTTGTCTGGGCTTGTCGGAGAGCGGCAGTCAGTGGGGCTCATTGTTGCAGCTGATAATTGTGCTCCGTGTCTCCAGCTTCCTGGGTGCTGAGAGGTGGCGGGAGCCCCGGGACATCTCGGGGGGCTCTCTGAGCGGGAGCCGCTCCCACCTGCTCATGTGACGCGGAGCTTTCCAAGAAAAGGGAAAAGGGAGGTCTCGACACGCTGCTTTTCAGTTAAGAAATACCTCCCCGGGTTAGCAAATATTTACCAAGCGTCTCTAATGAGGCAGGGACCGAGCCAGGTGCGTGCTGGGTTACAGAAACAAACGTGATCTCCAGGACAGAGGGACCGTCTTGGTGTCGGGGGAAGTGGATACACGTTCACACCATCAAAAGCTTCACGGCAGAGGCCCGGTCTTACACGCTGTTGGTCTGGTGGCAGCGTTTCTGGGACCCGGTATCTGTCTCTGGAGAATGGCCAGGTCACCAGCGGTGTGTGGCTTGCCGTGAGGACAAGGTCAGCGGTATCCGTAAAGCCCTCGGCTTTTCTGTGGCGCAGGCGCAGCCCCTCCGAGTAGTGCCTGGGGCTCCCGGTCCGCCCACTTAGAGCCGGGGGCCTGGGCTCTGCCCGCAGCCCCGCTGCCTCGCTTTGAGCTCCTAGGGAAGTGACTTCATCTGCCCGGTCCCCCCCGAGGCCGCTCTGAAGCCAGGGGGCTCAGCGACGAGACGCTCTCTGGAGGGTTTTCCATAGAAAGGAACAGTCCGTAAAACCACAGGCCAGGGCGGTATTTCTCGACACCGTCTTCCTTCTCGAGTAATGTATAAAGAGCCCTTGTGAAGAAAACCGCAGCCCTTATGGCCCTTCCCCCGCAGGGGTGATGGGACTGATTTTGTCATTCCGTCACTCAGCTACGCACAGACGCAAAGCTCGGAATAAACTGAGCGCTTATGCCTGTGGTTCTCTTAGGACTGTAAGACCAAACCCCGTTTCCAAATTAAATACAAACAAAATTTAAAATCAATACCATTCAAATGAACTACATTATTTTAGCGTAATGGATGATGATGTTTTGCGGTGACTAAATTCAGGACGCGGGTTTTAACATTGGAAAGATCGCAGCCTCGGGTCCGGGTCTGCAACGCGTCTCAGCGACGCTCCGGCGGCGGACGCCTGTTTGTGTTGGGAGGCCTGTTTGCGTCAGGAGGCGTGGCGGAGGCCTGTTTGCGTCAGGAGGCGCGGCGGAGGCCTGTTTGCGTCAGGAGGCGCGGCGGAGGCCTGTTTGCGTCAGGAGCCGCGTGCGCCACGGGAACGCCGACCTCAGGCTTCATCGCCGGGTCGGCAAGGTCAGAGTTCCGGCTGGTCAGAACGCGGCCAGTCATCGGATGCCGCCTCTGGTGCCATGTCGTGTCGTGGTTCCGCACACCCATGTCGGTCACTTAAAAAATAAAAGCTAGCATCGCAGTGTTGCCGAAGTCATCCGTGAGCGGGTAACCCGAGTGCTCGCGGAATGGAGGACAGCCAGGTGTCTCTCGGTCAGCCGGGCTAATCGATCTCCTGTCGCAAGCTGGGATGCAGGGGACCGGTTCCACACGGTGCAGTGTCCAGCATCACCCTGGGCCTGTGCTGGCGGCTCCGGCCCATCTTTGAGGTCAGTGTGCCCCTGCCACTGGGTGCCACATCCCTCCAAGCACCGTTCTCACACACGTGCATGTTTGTTAACAATTAGGTTGTCTAAATATACGCCCAAAATATTCTTAATTATCCCACAAGTTAGTTAAGCCTCTCCCCACCCCTGCCTCTACCCTCCCACACATACATGTGTACACATATTTCCAAACTTATCACAGGGGCAGCAGGTCTCATTTTTTAGAAACCCGCTCTGTCTTACAAGAGCACAAATTTTCAATCCATAAAACTTGCTGGGTCCACTTAGACCTCTAGATCTTTTTCCCTGCCAAGCCCGCCTGCGTTTGAAATACCTGACCACCATTTGTTATCAGTCTACGTTCTTGGAGCCGATTGTTTTAGCGCTTGGTTACCAAGGTTCAACGAAGCGTCTGGAGTTGTTTAGTATATCTTGCTCGTCCGAATTTGCCAGGGAAAGCATGTGGTCATAGAGGTCCAACCCAGAGGCTGTTCCGTGGAGGGCTGTTACAGCTGCAGGCTTTGTGTTCCGTCTAACGTGAGCTGTTGGCTTAGTGATTTAGAGCAACAGTATTGGAGTCTGTGGCAGTGGCACTCCCCAGAATTGTGTGATGTTCAGCCTGTGCAACTGAACAGGGCAGCCCTGGTTGTCCATCAGATCCAGATCAGTGTTGAATGTTGGCTCCTCCAATACCAGCTATCAGACTTGGATAAGTCATTTAAATACCCTGAATCTCAGTGTCTGCATCTGTAAAATGGGACCGCGGTATGTGCATGTCAGGGCTGTTGGGAAGATTCAATGAGATAATGAAAGTAACACCGTTAGCCCTCTATCATGGTTCCCAAGCTGTGCCCCAAGGCACTTTGGGGTGCCTCGCTGAACTCGCGTGTGCATGGTGGACCATCTTCGTTTTGAGAAAACCACGGCGACAGCCATCAGAGATGGTGTCCACTGCTGCAGCTCAGGTGTCTGGGGGAGGCTGGACTGTGGAGTTATAGCCACACTGCTGGGCACCCACTTCTCGTGGCCTGCAGACGCCGTGAAAGCATGGCTGGAGACACCACAGGGTGCTGTGCACGAACCAAGGCGGTTTGGGAACCAGTGGCCTAGCATTCCGTGCCAGCCTCTGCGCTCTGTAAGCCGTGGGGAGGTTTTGTTATAGGCTGACCGGAGGGGCCGTGCGGGCCTCAAGTTCATGTTGCTTCCACTCTTCCTACATTTATTTCACTGTGGGGCCCGGCATTGGCGTCCAGGCTCGGAGGCCTGCTCCTCCTGCTCCCCCTCCTCACCTCTGCTCACTCATAAAACATCCATTTCCCAGCTCAGGTTTTGGAAGAGCCCCAGGCTGCCTGCAGTCTTCTCAAAGGGGTGTCGTGAAGCGTCCAGAACATAAAAGTCTTAGAAGAAAATGAATTCGCTTGCATGTCCACGCCTCACGGTGTTCCTGGCAGGGCCCAGCGCCCTTGGTCTGACCCAGGAGTCGGGGGGTGGGGGTGGGGAGAGCTCCTCCCAGTCACGGGGCAGACCCTGGCTGTGCGGCCTGATTTCCACAGAACATGGCCGTGGCCTTGACTGCCCTAAGCCTTAGAAGTGTACCTGGCCTCCAGCTGGCCGTCCCCCACCCCAGCTCTGCGCAGGCCCCGCCTCCTGGGCATCTGGAGAAGTGGCTGTCCTCGCACGTCCCTGCCCCGGGCAAGCGAACGGCATGTGTGCGAGCCCAGGGCCCAGGGTTTCCGGGGTGGTGACCGCAGGTTAGTTTCCATTCCCTGCCTCCTTCCAGCCCTCTCTGTCCTCGGGTGAGTCGGGGTGCTCGTTAGCCTGCAGATGCTGGACTTTGTCAGAGCGTCCGTACGGGGGCGTCTCTGACCTGCGGGGACCGTGCTGTCACTTAGTTTGGCCTCACAGTGATTGTTCGCCCGGTGTCAGTCCCCCACCGGGTACCTAGCATGTGCGTGCATGCGCACACACACACACACACGTGCACACGTGCTCGCTCTCTATACATATGTGTGTTATATATACACACACATATGTACGTATTATTTCACTTATGTATGGTTGATAGATACGTTTGGTTTTCCGTTTTTAAAAAATAAAATTTCCTTACACGATTGACGTAGCAGTGTGCTTCCCTTGCTGGGGGAAAATCCCCCCCTCGCAGCGGCTGCCGCCCCTGGGCCCCGCCACTCTCCCCGCGAAGACCTTCACGTTATCCTTCCGGTAGCTCTCCTTCCAGAGCCTTCCCCAGCACTTCATACGTGGGCGAACCTGTAGGCAGCATCGGCGATTGCGTCGCATCCATTGAGACCAAAACGGCCCCACGTTTTACGCACGGTCGGCTTCTTTCCCTGGTCTGGAAGGCGTCTTCTCGGTCTTTCTGGTTTAGTCCGCGTGGCTCTGCTTGGTCCTTCTTCCTGCCCTCTGTTACCTCTTCCGTCCAGGGGGAACTTGCAGCCCATTGTACAGGTGAGGAAAGTGGAGTGCAGAAAGCAGGGAAAAGCCATGCGAGCAGGCAAATGCAAAACCCCCTCTCCCCCCCCCCCCGCGGCCCCTCCCCCATCCCCGAAGCTCCAGCAGCCCGCCTGTCCTCCTCTTCCTGTCGCCCAGCCGAGCTGAGGGGCGGGCCTCTCCGGCAGAGCCAGCATTCGGGTTAGTGGAGAGTTACCATTGATACCATGGATGGCCAGTTTCCAAGGAATTAGAATGGAATAAAATATACTTAACATTGGGACTCGGAGGAGTATAATTGAATCTTTGACGATCCAGAAGGCGATTCAGGGCCTGCAGGGCCTCAGGTCATCATTACGAATATCAATCATCACCGTGTGCACTGGGCAGAGGCCTCCGTTAACGGCGCTTCCTGGCTGCTGGCCTAAGTGGCTCTCATTGTGCACAGCGTCCCCTGTGACGGGCCTTGTCCTCTGGCCAGAAGCTCAGGGCCATCTGGGGGCGAGTGGCTGTCCGAGCTGTGGCTGTGACATGGACCCAGCAGGGGTGTCCCCCCCAGAGCCTCCGTGAGGCACTTTGAGCCAGAGCTCCGGCTCGGCGGTCAGTCCGCAGCAGCTCTGAGTCCTAGCCTGGGCCTCCTCTCGGTAGAGGGAGCAGGGCCGCGGTGTCTCCCCGTTCTGGGAAAGTGAAGCTCTGATCGCCAAAGGAACTTCCAGGTCTCAGCAACTTATCTAGGGATCTGTAAAGTGTCCTCGTATTTTTTTCTTTATTTGCAACTCAGTTCCTCACCTACTTCCAGAACGGTCAAGATCTCAGTTCAGTCAGTGCAGAAATTTAAGAAAAATGCCAGCGGGGAGGAAATTACATTGCAACTCCTAGACTGGAGAGTACTTGAGTAAAGGGGCACTGAACTTAAGTGTGAGCTCCCTAGCAGCCAGGGCAAGAAGGGGAAAAAGCATGAGCACCTGCTAATGCTGTATCTACCACCCAGTGCCCCAAAGCGAGAGCACAGCACTCCCCTGGGGTCCCCATGGTTCCTGCAGGCCGGGTGAAACCTCCGGCTCTCACACTGGAGGGCGTGCACTCTGTCAGCACCCTGCTACCTAAAATCACAAGGTTGATGGGGCTCATTCTCCTGCAGCATGTTCTAGTCATACAGGAAAAAAGTCCTGTCTTTTTGTTTTTGCCCAGACATGGCCGTTGTATGCTAGAATGCAAAATTTGCAAGCAGAGTTACAGTAAGCGCAGGACAACCGTGAGGGACACGCACTGAGACTTCAGACGTGGTGTCTGTTCTCATCGGCCATTTCAGAGACGATGTATTGCTGGGAAGTTTCTCGAAGCCTTAGCTTCAGTCCTAAGGGGAGAGGAGGACAGGGACGTGAGGTGGGGGGATGGCACCAGGCTGGACGCGGAAGGGAGTGCTGGCCAGCAGCGCCACGCTCCCCTCGGTGCGCTAGCCCATGCAGCGAGTGTGTGATGTGTTCCTCTAGAACCTTCTGTGACAATGCTAATAGGCCCAGGAGGATAGCCACTGTGCTCTTGAAACACGGTTTGCACAACCAAGGAACCAAATTTCGGTTTTATGTAATTTAACCTTAAATAGCAAAATAAGCATTTTTCCCTATTTTATTTAAAAAATTTTTTAAATTTTTTTGAGAGAGAGTGAGAGCACAAGTAGGGGAGGGACAGGGACACACACACACACACACACACACACAATCTGAAGCAGGCTCCAGGCTCCGAGCTGTCAGTGCAGAGCCCCACACGGGGCTCAAACCCACGAACTGTGAGATGATGACCTGAGCCGCAGTCAGAATCCCAACCGACTGAGCCACCCGGGCACCCTCCTTCCCATTTTAAATAATCACACATAGCAGCGGCCCCCCTGTTGGACCACACGGTGTGAAAATGGTCATACTCTTTGATCGAGGCTCTCCGTTTGTAGAGTTTTACCCTAAAGAAATAATTGCAAATTTCAGCAAATTTTCCACACGCAGGGGATCGCCCATGAAGGGTTGCTTATGACAGCAAAAAATTGGAAACATTGTTAATAATCAGTGGGTTTGGTGAATTATGGATGGGTTCAATAAATCACGGGTGGAATGCCAGAAAGGCATCAACAGTGTTTATAAAGCGTGTCACCAGAAGGGGAGTTGTTTTCAACCCAACAAGTAAGGGAAAGGGAGGACAACAGCACAGCCTGTGATGTCAGAGTAAACACACGCAGGGAAAAAAAGACTGGAAGGAAAGGCACTAAAGTAACAAACCTTGTCGGTGAGCTCTCTGGCACTCACTGTTTCCTCCTTTGTGTTCCCGTGCGCCTTGCACATTGTCTACACTGAGCATGGAGATTGCTGAGGGTTCAGAGGGAGAGGTTATTTCTCCAAAAGAACGCAGCAGCCCATTGCTCCCTAGCACTGCTGTGGGGAGGGGGAGGGGGGGTGTTCCATGACCTGTTCTGGGGCACACGGCCCAGCCCACCTGTGACAAGCGTTCTGAGTGGCTCAGCCTTCTCTTCTCTCATCTCTGTGCAGCGACTCCAAAACCAGCCCCTTTAAAAAACAGAGCTGCATTAGATGAAGCCAGGACGCTGTGGCTTTCGTGGGGTCTTTGCCCAGCCCTTGCTTTGACCCCAGAACTCTTTCATTTACAGAAGTCCTCTGAACCTTCCTGTTCTTAGCAAGTCGAAGTTTCACCCTTTTACAAATTCTTAATCAGGGCCGCCTGGGTGCCTCAGTCGGTTAAGCAGCTGACTTCAGCTCAGGTCATGATCTTGCAGTTCATGAGTTCGAGCCCCGTGTCAAGCCTGAGCTCAGAGCCGGGAGCCTGCTTCGGAGTCTGTGTCTCCCTCCCTCTCTGCCCCTCCCCTGCTTGTGCACGCATGCTCTTTCTATCTCAAAAATAAACCTAAAAAAAAAATCGTTTCTCATTAAAAACGGTAACTTCGTCCTAGAGACGCTGGGAGATGGAGCAGAGGCGGGAGCACACCGCCCACGTCCCCCACCACGCAGCGCCGCAGGCCCTTTGACGCGCCTGCGCCGGCAGGGCCGGTATGAATATCACCATCTCACAGATGAGGAGACGGCGGGTCAGGGAGGTTAAGTGCCTCGCCTGAGGTCTCGTAGCTGGTTAAGTGGCAGAACCGAGACCCGAGCCTGAGTTCCAGTCTGCCTTCTCTCCCTGGCTCCGTAGGTGAGGTTGGACGTAACCCCCAAATAGGTTTCTCCCCTATTCATGGGATGCTGAGAGCCTCTTGTCCTTCCGAGTGCAGCACTTAAAAGCCTTCTATAATGGCTCGGCTCACGGAGTAAGTTACACCGGGCTGATCCTTTCTTTATGGGAGTTTACAATTTAAAGTAGGCACGGGCGCCACAGACGGGGTCATTCAGGATGTGCATTGTCACACACAAACGGAGTAAGCTAAATGTTTACCCGACACAGGGACGGAGGAATAAAGGCTTTCTGCAGGGAAAGGAGTGGGAAGAAAGAGAGAGGCATGTGGAAGAGGCTCTAATCCCGGCAGCACTGTTGCACTTCCCTGGGACAATTATACTCTGCATACCTTGAATTTAAATAAAGTCTCTTTAACGGGCTCCTTCACAAGAGCGCTTTTCCCCCCCACCCCTGCCTGAGCCATCACCTCCGCTTTGTTAATGTATGTAGCCAAGCTCAGCCCAGAATAGTTGAGAAAAGGAAAGTCAGTGGGGTTTGAAGGGCCTCTAAACCTCCTGGAGTATGGTCCGTGCTCTGGAATTTTCAGAGGCCTACTGGATCCTCAGGGAGACCGATGTCACGGCCCCCATGTCCCCCCCCCCCACCCGGACAGCCCCAGCCCCGCCCCCTGCCAGGTGTTCTCAGACCCTGCCCCGACCAGCCGGGAGAGATCCCAGGCGAGGGCCAGCTCCGGGGACCGAAGTCTCCCATCTGCCTGCCTCTGCTCCTCTGAGCCCTTGCAATTCTGGGGAACTCGGAGAAGTGCTGACCACACACACTTTGTATACTCCCCGGGGCTTGTTTGTGCTTTTCTAAACAAGTTGTGCTAAGGTTGACTTCCCCTTGGGAGAAACAGCCCAAGTTCTAGGGAAGGAGTTGGCTTGATGTATACAAACAGAAAAGGAGCCCAGCAGCCGGCCCCTGGAGGACGGGAGGGGGCAGGGGATTGGTGCCACCTCTCCCGGGAAGGAGTCCACGGTTCTCTCTCTGTCTGGGGTTCCCGCCACCCCGGATTGGTGGACAGACGTGCCCCCGCCCCGAGGGTGTTTCCACTCCCAGATGCCATCAGCACATTCAGCTGCCCTCTGAGTGGACGACTTCCCTTCGGGGCAGGACCTGCGGCCCGTTCTGGAGCCCAGGAGACCCCCTGTAAGAAGGGAGCGGGTGCAGCGGTCCATGTCCAGCTGGTGTGGTTTGCCGTTTTCACCCGTTCCCTGCGCCTGCGCCGTGGCCAGTTTGCTCCAGCGTCCCCGAGCGATCCCCGCCCCGCTAGGGGGCTGGGGGTGGGGGGGAGTGGCGCGCGGCACGTCCCCACGCACGAAGAGTCACTCATTTGTATCTCATTTTCGAGTTATTATCGAGCCGCCGGTGGTGAAGGTGTTGTGACAGCCGCTGTCAGCAAGGTGCAAGCGGCTGCCATCGCCTCTGATTGGCTGCAGGCACCTACGGCAGGGCCTGAATCATGCTCAGCCCCCCTCTCCCCCTCCCCTCGGAGTGGGAGCCAAGGGAGGCAGAGGGGGCAATCGCCCCAGCCCCTCCAGGCCCAGCTCTGCCCAGCCCGGGCTGGGCGGCCCCAGAATCATTAGCATTTTTCTGACTTCCGCTAGAGAAGGCTGCCGTAAAAGACTCAGATTGTGTCTCGTATTTTATTTAATTTATTTTATTTGCGGTTTTGGACAGCGAAGGAGTGTGGTGGAGGGGGATGAAATGGAAAGGGATCCATCGAAACAACCATTTAGGCTTGTCAGAGTTCATTTATTCCATTAGTGAGGTTGCCACTCCCCGGCTCCCGGCTGCTGCGCCCCGCAAGGCCAGGGCGGGTGCAGCCAAGGCCAGGGCAGGTGGGGCCGTGGAGCTGGGAGCTGGGGGGCGGGGCGCCGGGGAGGGCGGGGTCCATTCGGGGGCGGGGCGCTCTGATCAATTAGGTTTCTTCTCCCCCGCCCCTGCTTGACTGACGCGCACAGGGACGCCTGTGTTTTCTCTCCTTCCTTGGAGAGCCCTCTCTCTCCATAATATAAATTGTTCCTCATGTGTTTCTTCCCAAGCTCTGTGCATCCAGGCAGGGGGAATAAATAAACGCTTCGTATTCACTGCCTTTTACCTAAGCAGCTTTAAAATTCATTCTTTCCTTTTTTTGTATTAAAAAAAACAGTGACTCCAGAAAGCAGATGTCTTGCGACCAGGAAGCAAGCACACTTCTGCCTTAAATCGAGGACCCGTGGGGGTCGTCTCAGATGCGCAGCGGCCGCGAGAGAATGTAATCTTTGTGTACCAGACAAGGGGGACCGGGTGTCATTCTTCTTCCCTGCCTAAAGAATTCCCAAGTCCGCTCAGACCTCACGGCGGGCTCTCTCACTTCCGGGTTCAGCCGCTGCCGTCAGGCGCGGGGCTAAAATGACTTTGGCACAACAGACGTGCCCCTGCTGTGTTCCTACTGATTTCCCTCGCCGTTTGGTGCCAGGGAGGCAAGAAAAAAGAGCCACGTTCTCAAGGGTCTGTCTGTGTGTCTTATAGCTTTGGTGCTCAGTCAGGGGCACTGTGCCCGTCTGGGGACCCATGGCATGTCTGGAGTCCGTTTTGGCTGTCACAACACAGAGGGTGCCGCTGGCGTCCAGGGGTCTAATGGCCAGGGACAGGGGTGCTGGTCAATATCCTAGATGGCACAGAACAGCCCCGACCTCGGGGAATCACTCACTCCCCCTTCCCCCCCCACCAGATGTCTGTATCGCTGAGGTTGAGGAGCCCTGGACTGTAGGGAGAGGGGCTCATTTGCAGAGGAAACGGCTGAGGAGCTGGGAGTACCCACCCCAGTGTATCTAAATAGGGGTGTTCTGGCATGGGGGGGCAGGCACTGTCCTGTGCATGTGTGGCCGCCACCCAGGAGATGCCAGTCGCACTCCCCATCCTCGTGAAAACCCAGAACGGCTCCCACAGATCCCCGAGGGCCCCCGGGTGCCAGCGCTGCCAGAGAACCACTGCCTTTCATCCTGCCATGGGCGATGCCCGTGTGCTCAGTGCCAGGCTAAGGCCTCATGCATCCGTTACGCTCGTCTTCCGCACCGTCCGGGAGGTGTGTGTGTTGACCTCCTCATATCCGAGGAGGCGGGAGGAGGGAGGTGGCGCTGCGAGCGCTGCCGCCCCTTCCCGCAGCCAGGAAGCAGGGGGGACCGGCTGGAAGCCCAGAAAGTCTGAACGGCCCTGCCCACCAGTGAGCCTTTCAGAGCCTCCCTCGCCTCATCTGCTGAATGGGGGCAGACCCTCACCCCTCGCGTCTTTCTTGAGAATCTTGAGAGAGGATGCACGTAAAGGGACTTTGACAAGAAATACAGAGCACGACTGTGAGGAAATTGCAGTAATTACTGTCACTGCCAGGAATGTGAAGCCACGTGAACGGCGTGGCCGCTGGCATCTGCACCTAGAAGATCGGGTTTAAAGCCAGACACGGTTGGGGCGGAAATGTACATAGTAGTCACGAAGCGACGTCAGACACCCTGAGTGACGCGATGCTGGCTTCTTCGGGTCGGTAACGGGTTGTGTCGTTAAACAGATATGTTACATGACGGTGCTCCAAAGGATGTGTTTTTAAATTTTTTTAGTGTTTGTTTATTTGAGTGGGGCGGGGGAGAGAGAGAGGGAGACACAGAATCTGAAGCAGGCTCCGGGGTCCCAGCTGTCAGCACAGAGCCGTGAGCCGAAGTCGGATGCCTAACGGACTGAGCCTCCCAGGCACCCCCTAAAGGGCATGTTTTTAAAACACTGGGTTTTACAGAAAGCAGCTCGGGCATAGTGGGTGGCAAAGGGCCCTGACTCAGAGTCTCAGTGCAGCAAACGTTCTGTGTCCACCTCTCGCTGGCTTGGTTTTGGATGACAGGTGGGCCAGTCAAGGGAACCAACCACAGGCCGGATCCAGTTCGCCGTGGGGGGCTTTCAGGAAGACTGGGCCGAACCCCAGCTAGCTCAGTCAGAACGTCTGGGTGTATTTGTGTAAACCCTCTCCCAGCCCGCGGTCATCCAGATCCGCATCCAGGGGCCAGAACGGCTTGCCTGGATTAGAGCTTGACAACCTTTTCCCCTAAAGGGCCAGATCAGAGTGTTTTCGGCTTTGAGGTCAGGTGGCGTCTGTCTCCGTGACTCCGTCCACCTTGTCCCTCTAGTTGGGACGGCAGCTGTAGGCAGCAAGTAAACAAGGGGGCAGGGCTGGTCCGATAAATCTTTATTATGGACACCGAAGTTGAAATTCCACAGCATTTTCTTATGCCATGAAATATTCATTCCATTTTTTTTTTCTTTCCAACCATTTAAAAAATGGGGGAGGGGTGGGGAACATTCTTAGTTCACAGGCTGCACAAAAACTGGTGATGCACCAGGTTTGGCTATAGTTTGCTAGTCCTGGGTCTAGGGGAACAGTGAACTCTTCCAACGCGGACTTTCTAGAAGTCTCTAAGGAAAGAGGCCTTCTTCTCCAAACCGTACGTGTTCCCCTGTGCTCCTTTGTCCTCGGGCAGGACCGCAGGCTTCCCTGCCCGTGTCATCGGCTCCTTTTCCAGCCGCACTGCCAGTGCTCCTGGGCTCCTGGCCCACTCAGCACCTTGACTTTGCCCTTCCCTGTGCCCGGAGCCTTCTGTCCCAGCCACCCGCACTCCCTGCTGCTTCACGGTGTTCACGACCCACCCAGAAGTCCCCTCCCCCGAGATGCCGGCCTTGGCCTTGGCCTTGGCCTTGGCCACCCTGTGTATGCCATAAAAGTTGCATGGTGAAACCACCGTGGCCCTGAACAGTGCAGAGCACGCGGTCGGCCGTCAAGTTCACCCCCTACCCCCAAAAGTTCTGTCCTCATTGCCCATTTTACAGATGGGGACGTGGACTCAGCATGGCCCGTCCCTTGTCCAAGGTCGGGCAGCTCACAGATGGTCACACAACCCTTCAGAGCATCGAGCCCTCCATCCTAGAGTTTCCTTGCGCAGAACCAGGCAGGCGGCCTGGTTTTGCTCCCGGCGGCCCCAGGCCCTGCCGCTCTCTGTCTCGGGCCGGCTGTTCGGGCTGGCCCCTCACTCTGGCCTATTAGCTGGTGATGTTGTGTTGGAGCTTTCTGGAGCAGAGCCAACGGGCTGTGTGGGGCGGACTGTTTGTTTCCCGGCACGCAATAAGCTGCTTGCTTCTTTCCCGTCACTTCTGCCGACGGCTCAGCTGGGTGATCTCGCAGGCACCCCACCTGTGTCCCGCTCACTGTCCAAGGGGACTCTGTCTGCAGTGGACAGCGACCCCACTCCTGCTGTCCTGCCGGGACCAGCCTCCCCCAGCTTCCGTCCGTCACCGCCCTGCCGCTCTCACGGTCACTTGGGCGGCCACGTTCTTGAGAACTCTGGGGGAAGAACGTTCTTAGGGAAGATGGCCTGCCTTTTGCTTTTCCCATTCCTCAAAATCATGTGTCTTTGTTTCTCTCTCACTCTCTCTCCTTTTGGCTGTTTCAAAAAGATGCTTGGGCTCGTCATTTCCTGCAAGGCGCCCCAAGAACCTCACATTGCCGCCTGACTCCCGGTGCCGGGGGAGGAGGGTGGCTGTGGTATCCTGCACACTGCCCAGGGGGCACAGGCCTGGTGGGAGCGGAGGCCTGAGCCCGCGTCTCTGGAGACGTCGTGGCAGCCCAGGATCTCTCTGGTGCGGGAGCTGGGCTTCCTGCCGGCCCTTGTGCGAGGCCACACGTGCACAGGGACAAAGCACGTGTCTGCACTTAGGTGGTGGGTGGGCTGGGGACTGAGGGACGTTGCCGAGGGTAAGGTGCCCCCATGCTGCACCCCCCCTTCTTGGGAGCCAGCCCCGGTCACAAGGCAGCCCCCCCTTGGCAGTGTAGCTGGTCCAGCCCCCGCCCAGCACTGTCCTTTGAGACTCCCCTGCCTCCCAGTGCCGCCTGTCTCCTCTCTGTGGGACCCTCGTGCCTGGCGACTCTCTTTAGCATGATCTTAAATAACGCGAGCCAGCCCCTCACATCTGAGGACGCATGTTGCCAGAGCGCAGAAATGGGGTGACTTAGGATGACGCTTCGCAGTGTGTGGACCCCTTCCAGGGACCCCTGTGGAGGTGACCAGGCCGATCAGGCCTGTTCACATGCGGGGCCAGTGCCTGGCCTAATGTCCTCTTGTCCCCAAGGGCCAGGCGTTTGACGTCTTTGGTTAACACGAGCCACCCTGCTACAGGCCACCGTCTGTCTGCGCCAGAAGCAAGGCGGATTTCTGTGTCGTGAGCCCGAGCAGGGGACCCTGGCACTTGGTCTCCTCCGGCTGACAGGTCCGTGCCACACTGCCCGAGGGCAGAGGCCTCTGGACGCTGCCCCACCAGCCGGTGCTCGGCGCGCAGGCCGGCTGCGCGGTCAGTAACGTGCAGGGGGGCTCACCTCCTGGGGCGGAGGCGTGTGCACAACAGGGGGCAGGCTTCCTAAGAGAGCGCCTCCCTGCGCCCAGCTATTTCAAGGTATTTTCGAGGCCCGAGGAAGTACCAGGGGGCTTGTAGCACAGAGGGTTTTCTCCAGCCTGTGGAAGCAGCCTGGTCCCCGGTCAGGGACACAGGAGGTCACGGGGCCAGCGCGGTGGCTCCACTCCGCATCCACGTCCCCAGCCCCCTCGTCCTCCCGGGCCGGAGGCCTGCGGGAGGGAGGAAGCCAGTCAGAGGCTCTGAGGAGCTGTTGCTTTAAAGGAAGATGCTCTGGGCTGTGGATACGAAAGGACCATAACTGGTGACCCGGGGGAGGCGCCGTTTGGAAGAGATGTCCCCACCTGTCTGATTCCCTTGCTGCTCCGTCCACTTCCCACGAAGGCGGACAGGTAAGGCCCGGCCCCGCCTGGGTGCTGGCAAGAAACGTTCTCTCTCTCCATCTCTCCGACCGGGGGCCTTCTCTGGCCCCGGGAACTTAGCTTATTTCTTGGAGGTGGGGACAGGAAGCCGCACGACACTGTCCTCCTTCCTCCCTTTCACATGACAGATCGTTAAGTTATTCCAGGGGAGCCGGAGCTCCGAGGCTGAGCTCCGATGGCCGTATCATGGCAGCTGTGCTTGTCTCCAGTTCTGTCACTGTCCTCCGCACTGTCCTCGGCAGCCGCCGAGAAACTTGGTTGGGAAAAGTCATTATCAGGGCGGGCGGACAGTCCAAGGCAATGAGTCCTCCAGCGCCCGCCCGTCTCCCCGGACGCATAGGGCAGCGCCCCCTTGGGGCAGGTCTTGCAAGTGTCACGAAGCCGCTTGGGGACGTGGGGGCATTGAGTTCAATGTGACATACGTAGGTGCTGCTGTCGACAGGCAGCAAAGGCTACCCTGCAGACCATCGAGAGCGCTGCCCTGGGGGAGCCGCTGTGCACGTGGGGAGATGGCCAGCAGACAGGTGACGTCAGGGAGGGACCTGCGGTGCTGGCTTGCTGTGGGGAGATGGCGTCCCTGGTGCCTGGGGGTTTGGTACAGGTGGTCAGGGAAGGCTTCCTGGAAGGGGTGACTCTGATCTGAGATGTTGAGCAGACCCGGCGGGGACGGAGGCAGGTAGAACCCACTGGGCCCTGGGGTAGTGTGGCTCTAACCCAGAGTCTAAATGGGCACAGTAGCTGACCCCAAGAATTTGGAGCCACTTGAAAGAGAACCTTTATCAGGACAGGCTTACAGGAAAATCATATCTGTCGGGGGTGCCAGCTGGAAATGGAATTCATGCCGCTGCTTTAAGTGGGTGCTTTAGAGACGCGAGTAGGGCTGTGGAGCCCACAGGAGGCCGGCGGAGGGAGGGGAGGCGCCCAGAGACCCAACAGCAACAATATGTCACCACACGGGTGTCAGAGGCAGCAAATAAAAAAATACCAAGTGCCCAGTTTAATTTGAATTTCAGATTTTAAAAATGTTTTAAATACAGCGAGGTGATTTGTTTTATTTCTGGGTTTATGGTTGGTTTTTATTTTGTGGTCTGAGTATGTCATATGCAATATTTGGGACATGATGATCCTAAACTGTTACTTGCTCTTTATCTGAAATTCTCATTGAACTGAGCGTCCTGTGTTTCATCTGGCAGCCCCGTCACTGCCCCTGGGGCCGGAGCGACAAGGTGGGGCGCCAGATCGCAGTGCGGATGGGGGAGGGACTTCCTAGGGGAGCTGTAGTTGTAGTCGGCAGGACAGAACTGTCAGGGGGGGACCCCCCACCCCTCTCTGCCCAGCCCCTGACCCACCCACAAGGGAGCCAGGGCGATGCCCTCCCGAGGGCATCTGGGGAAATAGATCTGGGAGGGGGCACGTGGAGCTGTGTGCAAGTGAGGGTCACATTTGGGCCAGAAGACTTGGCCTAGGAGGCTTCCTGCAGTGAGATCCTAGATGTAGCCCGAGCTCCCTGGCAGCCTAGGGAATAAGGGAAGCATGTGGTTTTCCTGGGCACCTTGGATACACGGATCAAGAGAGAACATTATTTTCTTAGCACTACGCTTTTAAGGAGGGAGGAATGGACTGCAGTCCCAGCGTGATTGGAGGGACCAGTCATTGAGGTGTCAGTGGGCCTTATTTCTCCCTTTAACGTTTTTGACATAAAAAATACTTACATTGTACACACATGTATGTTACATATGAACGTATTTATTGTATTTGTACATATGTGTGATTGTTTTATATCAAACATATAAAAGCTATAGAAAGGCATAGAATGAGGAGCAAGTGTATGTATTAATTAGGTTCTTCCCCAACTGGAAACTGAGAGACTTGGGCGCAGATAGTGAGGTGGTGGGTGACCCCGGGGAGCAGGGAGAGCGGGGTGCGGAGGGGGCCGATCCCACAGAGGCTCCCGAGCCGTGTGCAGAATGCCTTCCAGAACGGTCCTGGCTCCTGTGGCTGCCCTGCCCCCGCAGTGAGTGAGCCTGGGCAGAAGCGGCGGCCCCCGGAAGTAGGGTGCTGGCTGGAGACAGAGGCCAAGCTGTCAGAGAGACCGGCCCCCCCGCCTCGGCCCAGCTGCAGCCCCGGGTGGGACACGAGGGCCAGCCCTTTGTGTCCCCCACAGGCCGCCACCATGGCAGGGTCCCGTGTCCTCCCCCACCCCACCTTTTTTTTTTTCAACTCTTTGGCACCTGGCTCTTTTTTGTCTTTCTACTTAATCACACTTCTTGGTGAAGATTTAGTTTAGGGAGCACTTTCCTAACATCGAACCCCGGAGAGGTGACCTCGGGCCGCCCGCCTGCCATCTCTAAGGGCTTCTGTGCTGTGGTGAGTTTGTGCGTGTGGTGGGGACAGGGGGAGGGGGCGGCACCACGGTCGCACAGATGTCCCCCTCTCCCGGGCCGCAGCTCCTCACCAGGGCCCCTCAGGGAGATGCTGCTTGGGGGGGGCGGGTGTGCAAAGCAGGGGGTTCCAGAAAGACCAGCCACCTTGAGTTTTCCCACGGCCTCTACTGAGTGCCTCTGGATCTCAGAAGTACCTGATGAAAAAGAACGCAGGAGCAGGAGATGAAGACCGCGGTTTTCAAGGTGACGTGATTAGGGCACAGCAGAGCAGGGTGGAGGTCCGGAGCTGGGGGTGGGGGGCAGTGACCACGGCGTGGACTTGGCACCCCAGGGGTGAGCTTGTCTTGAACGGAGCTTGTCAAACTCCCTCTGGAGAGCCCATGGTCGTTAATGTCATGTGTCCGCGTCACCAGGCCCCCCGATACCCGGTAGCTGGAGAAACATCTTTCCTGGCAGCCGGCGTGAGGGTGTTGGCATGCGGGCTGGCGGTGTGAGGAGAGCGGGCGGTGCCCCGGGGCGGGCGGGCACCATCCGGTCCGCGGAAGAAGGGTGCCTCTGCGCTCCGCTCCCACTGGGCCATCCCCTAGACATCGCTCTTCCTGGTTCTCGGGCCTCCAGGCCAGGACTTCCACCCCAGGCCCCCCAGTCCTTGGGCCCTTGGGTTTGGACCACACCACCAGCCCCCCTGAGCCCCCAGCTTGCAGGCGGACGGCCTCCCTAATCGCATGGGTGCCAGCCAGCCCCGAGTTGTAAACCTCTTTCTACAACCTGTACATACACAGCTGCCTTGGTTTCTCCAGAAAATGTGAACATGGAGCCAGAGTCCGTATTCTCAGCCTCCTGAGCCGTGCGGTTCCTGCCAGGGACACGTAATTCTGCTGCTGTGGCCTGAAACCAGGCCCGGCCGAGGTCCAGTGCAACCTCATGTGCCCAGGCAGGTAGAGGCCAGATTTGGTCCCTGGGCCACACTGTGCCAGCCCCTCGTCACTATTTCCTCATTAGCATTTGGCAATGGGAAGAGCCTTCCCGGCGCTGAAGGTGTCGAGAGCACGGGCGGGCACCAGCCTCGCTGTCCCGCGCCGTCCGCACGCCGGGCACAGGGCCGGGCCTGTTGGAGGTGCCACCCGACCGCTCGGAGACACAAGCCAGACTTGGACCCCAGAGGCCCGTGTCCTGAGGCTCCCGGCTCAGCAGCTGCTGTTCTTGGGCTGGCAGCCATCGCGGTCCCCTGTCCCCATGCCCACGTTCGTCAGGTGGGCTCTGGGTGCTGCCGTCACGTCTCGCCATTCAGCGTGTGGTTTCCGGGCTTCTTGGCGGCGGAAGAGAGAGCCGGGCGGCCGCACTCAGCCTTCCTTCTGCTCATGCTTCACGGGCCGGCTCGGGTCTCAGGCTCCCCCTGCCTGCAGGGGCTGGGAGGTGTGGGAGCCATGGGCCTGTGGAGAGCAGGTGACGGCTCTGCCACATAACTGTCCCCAGCCCCAGGGCACCTTCAGTAAATGTCCCTGGAACCCACAGAGAGCGGGTTTGTCCCCCCCCAGGGGAACCAGTGTCACGGGAAGTTGTCCCCCAGAACCCCAATGTGCAAACCACACCCACGGGGCACTTCCCCATTTCCAGTGGGGGTTGGGGAGAGACCGAGCATCCCCGTGGCCGCGGGGACAGCCTGCAGGGAGAGCGACACCGATCCATGGGCTTCCCGTCCCAGCTCAGTGGCTTGGCTACATGAAGGTCGGCGGGGCGGGCACCTCATCTGGAAGGTGGGATTCTGCTCCTGGCCCCGCCCCCCACCGGCTGGGCCGCAGGAGGGGGCACGTGTGGTTATCTGTACCCACCTGACGCGGTCTCCCCCATCCATTCCGTCATTCACTCCATTTGTGCGTTCTGCTTCTCTGCCGGTGCCCAGCTGCCCGTGAAATGCTTCAGCCGCACTATCTCATTTAATCCTTAGTACAGCTCTGTTGAGTACTAGGCTGTTGTCCCCGTTTTACAGACGAGCAAGCTGAGGCAGAGAGCAGAGGCTCCGGCTGGCCCTCCGGCCTGTGCTCAGCACCCCTACACACTGTCCATGCCTCCGGACCCCTGGTGTCCCCCCGCCAGGAGCTGATGCAGACGACGTTCCTGTCCGACTGGGGGCCTGCGTGCAGCCGGGGAAACCGAGTCTGGTTTTAATAACCCCCCGTCCTGCCCCAGGAGGGCCCAGAGACCTGGACTGTTTTCCTCTAATGACACTCGCCCAGCACAGCGCGAGGCCAGCCCAGGGCCCGGGTCACCGCGAACCTGCTGCCTCAGGAAACGCCGTGGCCATGCTGAGTTGTCGTGCAGATGGGACCAGTGGGGGAGCAAGGAAGGGGGCCCCAGACTGGCACGCGCGGCCCCTCCCCCGATGGGGCTGAAGCTCTCGGAGGCCTTGTGCGTCGCCTGAGACCCGATCATTGGCCTCCCCTCCTCGCGAACTCTGCCTAGGGCGCTCCTTCACTCACTGAAGACCGCGGTTGTTTCACACGGGACCTCCTTCCCTCCCCCTGCTGGGTTCTCGCTCTGCCCTGCACCCCCCACCCCTGCCTGTGGCTCCTCGGTCATCCCACCCCCCAGATCCGGCTGGCCCTCATGGGCTGGCTCATCGGGGAAGAACCTCCCGCCCCTCACACTGGATGCTCCGTGGTGGGACCCCGCACGGTGCTCGTGGCCCCTGCCGCTTAGCCTGCAGCCCCCCCGGGACCCGGCCTCCGGAGCCCATGGCTCTGGGCCTCTGGGGACCGCCCCATCCTCCATCCCCATCCCCTCTGTGCTCGAGCGGAGCCCTGCTTTGGTTCGTTCGGCCCCAAACAAATGGTCCCTCTCGCAAATCCATCTCCTCCTCTCCCTGCATCCGAAAACTCGCCAGCCACCCTGAGCCTGGGTTGTTTTATTGTTGTTTTCCTTCCCAGACTTTTAAAAATAATATTTGTCTTGGCCGGGGCGCGTGCCTGTCCTCCCCCTCGGCGCTGGCGGGCTCGGCGGCATGAATCACTGTCCTCGCTCCGTCTCCCGCCGTGCCCCCGGGACGGCCGCCGGCGCTGAGGATCTGCTGCCCTCACCTCCTCGCAGAGCTGTCCCGGCCGCCATCCCCTGGGCTGGAGGCCTGGCTTTCTCAGAAGAGCAGGTGTCGGGGCTACTCTGAGCGGAGGCATACCCCAGTCTGAGCCCCAGTGGACCAGAAAAGGGGTCACCTCCCAGCACAGACTTGTCCATCTGGGGCCTCCTGGGGAGACTCGGTGACCGCACCCCCCCATTCCCAGCTCAGGGGGACGCTTGGGACCCTCGCCCAGGTGGTGGGCAGCCTCCATGGTGGGCTCTCTAACACCCTGGGGGCCTGGAGAATACCTCCTCATGGCAGGTGCCAGAAGGCTCTGGAATGCCGAGCTGTCATCATCTCCTCGGCCTCTCTTGTGCTCCCTCCATCATTTGCCCAATGGCTTCCCAGTGGCTTGGCAGGCCCCAGCCAGGGCCTGAGGAGTTAGCTCAAGGGCAGACGTGGGCTCCTGTGCCCGGAGGGGCACAGTGTGGCAAAGCCGGGAGTCAGGGAGCTCCACGGACCTGGACGCAAGCCCTCAGACACCGCCCCGCGCGGGGCTCCTCTGGGCCGTGAAAGTAGCACGTCTGCTCAGCCAGTGCTGGCCCCTCCCCGCCTTCCGGCTCCTGTGCCGGTGGTGCAGCAGATCTGGGTCACAAGAGTGACCAGAAACAGGGGCGCCTGGGTGGCTCAGTCAGTTTAGCATCTGACTCCTGGTTTCAGCTCAGGTCAGGGTGACAGGGTCATGGGATCAAGCCTTGCATCGGGTTCCGCACTGAGTGTGGAGCCTGCTTAAGACGGTCTCTCTCTCTGCCACCCCCCCTCAAAAAAAAAGTGACAAGAAACAGAAAAGTGGAGAGTAAGGGAGCATCCGTTCAGGACTCGGTCAGCCAGTAGCCCCCAGTCTACATAGCGCTTACAGGCCCCGCCGGCCCCGCCCCGGGCGCGGGCACCCAGTAGTCCAGCCGCAGAGACGGATGCGGGTCCTCACCAAGAGCACCGGAGTCGGATGGCATCGAGGGAGGGGCAGGGGGCGGTGAGCGCAGATGCAGGGCCTGAGAGGCGGGCGGCCTGGGAAGGTCTCTGCGGCCGCGTGCTCTGCGCTGGGATCCTCCCCTCCTTCAGCAGGCCCGCAGCTGGCTTCACGGGCCCACGCACTTGCGTCCATGCCGCGTGGGTCTCCAGGCGGGTGGCGAGGTGCAGGACTGAGCGCGTGGGGCCGGGGACCCTCGACGCCGGGCGCACGCCGCCGGAAATGAGGGCTCCCCCTCTACGCGACTTTGCTGCCTGCTGCCTTTGAGCATCAGGCTCCTCTGGAAACGTGGGCCACCGGGCAGAAGTCTTTCTAAACCACGCGGCGCCTCTTCCTTCCTGCGCGCGGGACGCCAAGGCCCAGGCTGCCACCCGGCTGCGGGTCAGAGCCATCTGGGCGCGTCTGCTGTTTGCCCTACACACGACCATGCCGGGCTGCTGCGCTTTGCCAGTAAATATCCTTTTTTGTTTGTTTGTTTTTGTTTTTGTGGTTTTGTTTGGCTAATTCGGGGGTCGGCAAAATACGGCTCACGTGGTACCAGCCTCTCACCTTTATTTGGTCTGGTAAATAAAGTTTTATCGGCACTCCGCGGCACCGTTCATGTACGTATTGCCCATGGGCGCTTGCGTGCCGCAGTGTCAGAGGTGAGTCGTTGCGAAGCCAAAAATATTTTCTCTGGGTCTCTTTACAGAGCAGGTGTGGGGTGCCCTGGTCCGATCCGGGGCTGTCAGCCGTCACTTCCTGAGGCCTTTTAGGCACCTGCCTCTGGTAACCCCTTTGCCCTTCTCAGCCGCTCCGGGATGAGAGATTAGGTAACCAGGTTTGTAAAGTAAAAGTAAATAGGCTCTCGGTGGGCAAGGGGCAGGGGCCGGGGGTTTCCCATAAGTGACAGGCGGACGCTCAGAGTGTGGGGGCTGTGGCGTCGCCGGTCCTGGGGGCCTCCTGTCTCTTTCTTCTGGGCTCTCGGGCTCCTAGGTGAGTGAGCGGTGACATGTCCTGTCCTGTGCGGACGCTTCGTGGTGCAGATGACATACGGCCTGCTGTGCTCCGAGCCCCTGGCTCCCTGAGGCTCTGTCCTCGGGCCCAAAGCAGGGGTGTCAGCTCCTACCCCATGTGTGGTCCCAAGAGCTTTCTAGAGCTGCCGGCGGGACGTCACGTAGACTTGTCTGGGTGTAGACCTGCCGCCTCGTGCCCCTCCAGAGAGGTCAGGAGAGACAGGGCCCCGGGCCCTGAGTGGGGCACATGCAGTGTGCGCCCCCAACCCCTGCGGGCCGTTAGGTTGTCTGCCCTCCGTCTCCCCAGACGCCTGCCTCTCCATCGGTATGTGGAGGGCGCTGTGCTGTTTGGCACTCTTAACGGGATGGGGGGGCATCCCTGGGAGTTTTCTAAACTCCCCCCCCCCATGACTGTAGCTCTCTTCTGCCCTGCATGGCCCCCTAACATCTCCACGCAGCCACATCTGTGGGATCTTTTCCCCTCGCGTCCTCCTCATTCCTGTCCCCCTGCCCAGCCAGTTCCCCAGTGAGGACCGAGGTCACTGGAGACTCGTCCCCTGAACTTGAGGGGTTGGCACGGGTCAGACGCGTTTGGGAGAGCAGCGTCAAGCTCACGGGGACCAGCGGGGGTAACGGGGATTCAGGGTGTGGTGCCGTCCTCCCAAGGTCCTGAGCGCTGAAATGGATCCAGAGGAGATGCAGCTGTCCGGGCCCTTCCCGAGTGTGCGGATACCCGCAGGGGCAGGAATGGGCACTGGTGCCGGCCGCAGGTGTGCGGAAGTCGAGTGGTCGCTCTTGATTCAGCCTTCCCAGCAGGCCTGGAGCTGACCTAGACCTGGCAGGGGCGGCGGGAGGGGCCGTGGGCTGGTGGTAAGGGCGGCCCGCTGCTCGGTCCCCCAGGCCCACCTGGGACAGGGTGCTGCCGGCTGCTCTGTTTTGCACGGGAGGTCACTTCAGCGTCCCCTGCCTCATCCAGAACCCAGGGACAGACCCGTTTAACCCAGTGTCCGAGGCTTCGGCGCCCCGGGGTCCCATCCCTTAGGGGTCCTTGCCAGGGCAGCAACCGATTTGGGCGGAGCGAAAGGTTTGGAGGCGTCGCGGGTTCACCCACAGCGGTGACTTCCGGGTTCGCTCCGCCCGCTTTGGTATTTTCTGGGGTTACAGTGGAGATGCCGGACTTGGCGGAGATCATAACAATGAGCGAGGTCCACGGCGGATCCATTCTTTAGCCAGATTTAAGCCAACAAGAAAGAGGCTGGGTTTTCTTTTCTTCCCCGTTTTAATTTTTTCCTTCCTCTTCTCCAGCGTTTCCTGCACTGAGGATAATGACACCAAAGGGTGTTAAATTGGTTCTGAATGTCCACCTCTGGCTGGCCACATTCTTGTAACGATTTCATTAGCCTGAATTATCCACTTTATTTCCTTGTAATGGGATTAGCTGTACTTGAGGCAGCTGAAGACTGGAGGGGGAGAAAGTGGGGGAACGCGTCCGCCGTGGATTTCATTAACTCACCCCGGCAGCGGCGTGGAACCAACCGGAATGTGCGCCCCAGGCCAGGGGCTGCATCTCGATCCCCTCCTTCCGAAAGGAAGAAGGAACGCGGGGCTGCTCCGGGGGACTCGCTCGGCCCGAGGGAGGATGGGGTGCCTGGTCTGGCTGAGGGAGGCATCCCTGGGGACCGCTTCTTCCAATTATCTTGTAAAACCGGTGGCTCATGTGGGGAAGACGGAGAATTGCTGCCTTTTTCAGGGCCCCGCAAATCACAGATCGCATGTGGCTCTCTGGGCGCAGCTCTCTGCTGGAAACCCCTGGGGTCCCCTAGGAGGGGCCTGGCCGGCCCAGGCCGGCTCCTTCTACGCTTGGACCTGAAACGCCGTGGGGCTTGGGAGCCGTTCCCGGCTGGCAGCCCCGTGTAGATCCTGTTTGTGGCCCAGAGCACTACTGGCAACAGCTTCCGTTTCTTCATCCCCGTTCTGTGCCAGGTCTAGCAGCCTCGTGGGTGGGGATGATCGTGTTTTCAGGTGACGGAGCTGAAAGGGGGCGACAGGCTTAGGGCTGAGATCTGAACCCACATCTGACTCCATGCTTCCGTTCTTTCACTGATGCTGGAACTGGGCCACTCGCCGTCAAAACTAGACCCCTGCGGCAGCCCCCCACTTTTGAGAGCACCTGGCAAGTTAGAAGCTTCACCCCAGTGTGTGCCCTCGGGCCTTCCATGACCGCTTTTCATCTCCCAAATTATATTTTCCAACTGCGTTCTGAGAGACGCTAATAGGTTTTCCTGTTTGGCAGTAGGAGGGGTTCAGCAGCCAGATGAATTTGAAAAATACCTTGTCGTCTCGCTCACTTCCAGATCCATCTTGCATGCACCTAATTCCTCAAAGGCACTGACAAGGTCTGCAGCAGAGATGCTTGCTGAAGTCTGTTTAACCAGATTGCTCTCAAATGTGTTTAATTCCAGAAGCCCTTTTACATAAAATACCTGTTAACATCTTTCAGGACCAGTTTGAAAAATTGTTTTTAAAAAGTTGCCTTTTACCTTAAAACTATTTTTAAGGCATTTTCTGTCTAAGAACTATACTCAGGTTTAGTACACACAGTATTCAGCCCTCATTTGCTTCTTAAATCCTTCAGCCATGCACAGATGGACCCTCTCGATGGCAAGGTCACGGTTAAGAGCACGGGCTTTAGAATTTCATTAGGCCTCGGGTTAGTCCTGGCTCTCCCATTTAATGTATTGCTTTGTGAGCTTTTCCGTAAACCCCTTAAGCAGACTCAGCCTTCATTTCTCCGTCTGTAAAATAGGTGCATAACCCCTGCTTCACAGATCGCCAAGGATGGCGTCAAGTTATACGTGAAATAAACTCAGAATGCTGGGCCCGTTGTGTGCCTCCCAAGGCTGTGAGCCCAGCACATTCCATATGACAGCCAGTTGGAGGAACAGGAGAAAAACATTAGAATTTCCATTTCTGTTTATGTTTTATCTCATCCTTTCAAAATTTCTAATTTTTAAAGTCGTACACATGCCGTGAAACAGCAGCACGGAGACTCTGTAAATCAGAAGCGCGCGTATGTTAGGGATGAATGTGCAAAACCATCTTACTGAGAATGTGCGTCGCTCCTGGGATTTAAAAAAGTCGGGGGGGATCCACCGGCTTCTGATCATTGAGGAAGAGGCTGTGCCCCGTGGAGGTCAGAGGGCGCCTGGCCCACTGTTCTTTCACAGCCCGAGCCCAGCACACATTCAGGAAGTCGCTGCCAAGTGAATGAAGGACCCCCAGCGCGCGAATGACGCGGCACGTTAAAATTCCTACCGCGCCTCACATCCGGGTCGGGGTCCTGGGCCGGCCGTGCACGTGCGGCCACGGACTGTTCGTGCCCGGGGCCGCTGCTGCGGTGCAGAAGGCACTGGCACGTCCCAAATCCCACAGAGGTCGCGGTGCGTGAGCACCAGCCAGCAAGGGGCCCCACAGAGGCCGGTCCCGAGGGGGATACGGAGCTGAAGAAGTTCCGTCACTTTGGACGGAGACCAGCCCTTCCAGTCTCTTGGAACCCGATCAGGACGGGAGCCCAGATGTGGAGGTGACGAACGGGCAGGCCCACAGGCTGCGTCTGTTCTGTTGTATTTGGCAACACGGTGTCTAAAATGTCGTGACTTGGTCGCCGGTATTTAAATATCTCATTTCTCAGGGGCGCCTGGGTGGCTGTCGGTTGGGCGTCCGGCTCAGAGCCTGTTGTGCTGACAGCTCGGAGCCTGGAACCCGCTTCAGATTCTGTGTCTCCCTCTCTCTCTCTGCCCAACTCACTCTCGGTCTCTCTTTCCTTCAAAAATAAGACATTAAAAAAAATCTCATTTCTCAGAAGGATCTAGACTGTAGGCCTCTTTAGAAGAAAGTGCCAGTCCTAGGGCCAAGTGCCCCCCACCCCTCTGGAGGATCTGTGGTCCTGAACCTAGAGCAGAGCACAGCCCCCTCCCCTGGGCCCAAGTGCGCGCTCCCTCCCCGCCCATTTATCAGAAACAGCGCGGCCAGGGTCACCCAGCTGGTGAGGGCAGAGCGAGGCCGTCTCTCAGGGCCACGTCCCCTCCTGGCAGGAACCTCTCGAGAGAGTCTAACGGCCCAGCTCTGATTCAGAGACACCATTTAACTGCTCCTCCCCAGCGCTCCTCATCTAGAAAACGAGAGGGTCACGCTTGCCGGGAAAGGACCCTGTGAAAGGCTATTGAGGACAGCTGAATGCTGTCCCCCGCACTTCTTTTCTCACTTTCCTGGAAACCAGGCCGTTTTTCAGCCTCCAAGAGGCAAAACGGGAAGGGAGGATGGCTCCTGATGGTGATAAGGTAACCTTTCCACATCCGGCTCTCGCCGTGATGCGTGGGGAGTAATTGGAAAAGTTCAGCCTAAAAGCCGCCCTTTAAAAAGAGCTCGAGCGAGAACAAAAGAGTTGGAAAAAGCTGCGCGCCTCAATCTGCGTCCGTCAAACGTCCCGAGAGCCAGCGCCCCGAGGCTCCAGCCCGCCATGGGGACGCGCTCGCCGGCACCGCGGGTCCAGCTGCAGCGGCTCTGCCACTAGCGCCTGCGCCCTGGCCGAGGCCGTCCGCGGGGACCGCGTCTGCCCTTCCCCAGCAGGGCTCGCCTCTGAACCTCACCGTCTGGGGACCCGTCCCCCGGGAACTTCTCGAGTCGGCCCCGTTATTGCGTCCGCTGAAGGGGTGCACGGGGGTACCTGGGGAAGGGCGCTGCCCCGGGGACCAAACATCCTTGTCCTGACCCGTGGTCGTGGTGCGTGAAGATGCGTGCTAAGGACAAGGACTGTGTGGCCACAGGAGCCCAGGCATTCTCCGGACAGGGACCTGCCACTCAGGGCGGGCCCACGGGTGCCGGATGGGGGCCCACATGGCGGGAGTGCGTGCTGGGCACAGTCCCAGACCCGGCAGACACAACAGAGGCCAAGACCTCTGCCGTCTCAGAACGTTCTTTCTGTTTCTAGAACGGGGAGGGCAAAGACAAGGAAACAGTACTCAGATGTGACGGTGGCCGGTGGGGTGGGGGACACTGTTAAATGGAGCAGCCTCCTAGAAAAGGTGGCATTTGAGCAGATACCGAATGAGAGGAAGGAGTCGATGGTGGGCACATCTGGGTAAGAAGAGGTCCAGCTCACGAGAAGAGTAAGATCAAGGGTCCTGAGGCAGGCTTTGGTCTGGGGGCGCTGGGGCAGTGGGTCCCGCCCCCCTCCCTGTAATGCAGGGATCACCTATCGTAGACGGACGGGCGGGTTTGCCTCCAGGGGTCCCGGGGGCCTGTCGGCTTGTCGGTCTCTCCTGCCTCCGCAGGGGCCCCTTATCCACATGGGGCCCATTTGGAAGGGAGGGCACAGGACCTGTTGGTGGTGGGTGAAGGTCAGGACCCTGAGCTGGGGCCCCCAGCGAGCTGAGATCAGGGGATTGTGCAGAGCGCCTTGTGTCTGCAGGGCAGGGGGCCCGCGGCCGGCCTGCCCGCTCTCCCCGTCAGGCGCGTGTCCCCTGAGACCAAGGCTGGCGTCTGGCCCGCCGCCGACTCCCTCCCAGCACCCGACACGCCGCGGGCGCTTAGCTAGCTGTGGGTACACAAGACCTCGCGTATGAGCTCCGGGCGATCACAGGGGACAGACCGCCTGCTTGGAGCCCGAGCCCGCTTGGGTCCTTGGGGAAGACCCCTCACCCCCCGTGGTGCTTCTTGACTGGCTGCGTGACCTTGGAGAAGGCACGTGACCTCTCTGAGCCTCATTTGCCGCACTTATAAAATGGGGACACAGTGCCAGCTCAGGAGGCAAGGTCCGTACAGCAGGTGTCCCACACGCCGGGGGCGCGAGCCTGGATGTCCCGCGGGAACGGACCGCGTGCCCTGTGCGCACTGTGCGTGCCTGAAACGGGCTGTGCCTGAAAGGCTTTCTTTTTTTTTCCCCAAGGGATTTAGCCCTTTTTTTTCTTCCCTCCAGAAGGAAGAGAAGGAAGCCTGGGGTGTGTTCTTATCACACAGCACCCCTTCATCTTGTCGGGACCACACCGTCATCTGGCTCTGGGGCTCTGGGGTGACAGCTGACTCTCTCTCCCCACGGCCGCGCGCTGAGCGCAGGTGGAAGAGAAGTCGTGCCAGCCCCCTCCCCCACGCAGCCCTGCACGTCTGCCGGGATCACTGGTCCCTCCAGCAGATCCGAGCAGGAGAGTAGGAAGGGCCCCCGTCCTGGGAACAGAGGGGCCTGGGCTCCTCAAGGTGGGCCCGCCCCCCACTTGGTGCCAGCGTGCAGGTCGGGGGGCCGGGCCGCCCCCAGCCAGCTCATTAAGCCCCGGGCCCCAGGCCCCGGGAGCAGCTGCACACCTGTCTCCGGAGGGTTCTCTCTGCCTCCCCCTCACCTCTCTTTCTCACTCCTTCCTCCTGGCCCCCCATCACTTCAGATGAGGAGGGAGAGGATGAGTCATCCGTTTTCACGAGCACCGACAAAACCCCAGGGGCCGGGGGCCAGGGCTGCGGTCGGGCCAGGGGGTGCACAGCGTGTGCCGAGGGAGGAAGTCCCCACAGGCATGTGCACGCGTGTGGGCGCATACACACACACACTCACACACACACACACACACACACAGTGCCTGCATCCGGGCCCGTGTGCAGACATGATTTGCATGCCCAGACCTGTTTACCAGGGGCTGGGCATAATTGGCTCGCCTCGCTCAACACCTCGAGCCCCCGCCACCTCTCCCTCCCCTCTCCCCCCCCACCCCTGCACGCCTGGGAAGAAATAAGAAACGTGACAACAAACTCCAGTTGTGGCAAACCCACGGGTCCGCCGGCAGTCACGCACTCAGGGCGCGGTGGAGGGGGCGGGGCCGCCGCGTGGGGGAGTAATTGGTGAACCCACGGTGAATGAAATAATTGGAAAAGTGAGGTGTGAGTTTGTGATGAAGTGCGAGCGGGTGGGGGAGGGGAGGAGGGCCGTGTTTAAAAGCCCGGTTATGTCCTCTGTATTCACAGCTTCTGATACAGTAATTGCTATTTTGTGGTTTCTATTATCTACACAGTGGGGAGCGTACGCGTCTCCTTCCCCGAGCGGCAGGGTCTGGGCTGGAGGGGGGAGTTCCTGGGTGCCCCGTGATTTTCCCCTCCCTCTCTGGTCCCTGGCGGCCCTGCCCGGCCTCTGCTCCCAGGAGATGGGGGGCACGCAGAACTTCCTTCAAAAGCCACTCTTAAAAATGGCTCCGTGGACCTCCTGTCAGATAAGGACCTTAATAATGGCTGGTATTTATATATCGCTTATCTCCAAGGAGTTAAGGTACTTCATCGATTTTTTTCCCCCCCAGCCTTCTTTCTTTTTCCTCCATTTTAATTCTCTTTCGATGGAGCTGCGAGATCGTTAGGATCAGCCGTATGTTATCCCGCATGGCTGTGCCAGCAGCCAGAGCCGCCCTCGGTCCCCCACTTTGTTCTCAGGCTGGAGGAGTGGCCGCCACGCGCAGGAGCCCGGGGACCTGCCCACGGCCGTGGTTTCCACGGGCAGGTCCCCGGGCCTCTCCGGCCTCTGGTTTTCTCACCTGGGAACAACAGAGGCGGCACTACTGCCCTGCAGGCATTATACCTGGAAACTGTTCTTAAAAATGTGTTTTTAATGTTGATTCTTGAGAGAGAGAGAGCGTGAGCGGGGGAGGGGCAGAGAGAGAGGGAGACACAGAATCCGAAGCAGGCTCCAGGCTCCCAGCTGTCAGCACAGAGCCTGACGCGGGGCTCGAACTCACAAACCACGAGATCCTGACCTGAGCCGGAGTCAGATGCTCAACCGACTGAGCCCCCAGGCGCCCCTGGACTGTGTGTTTAAAAGGCCCAGCACATCACAGGCATTTGGTCACTGGCGCCTGGGTCCCTTCTAAGATGGAATCCTAATCTTGCCGCTGCTCCTTACCCGTCCGCTCTCCCTTCGCTGTCTGTGCTCAGAAGGGAGACACATGCCGTAAACGTTTCCCCTCTTCCTCGAAGAAGAATGGGATTTCTGGAGCTACAAGGGTCCTTGGACGCAGTATCTCATGCCATGCTGTGGGCTGTGGGCTCCCCAAGGCCCCCCTCGGGTCCCTGCACGCGGCCCTCGGGGATCCAGGGCGCCCCGCCCCCCACCCCTCGCCAAGCTCCAGTGCCACTTCTCCAGGCCACGTAAGCGCACCGCCTTCAGCCTCTCCTCATCAGCTTTTTTCTCCACCTTTTAATTATTTTCCTTGCCTTTCTCCAGACCCTCAGCTGCTTGTCATGCACAGAGCACCCTGGCTTGCAGCGCGGCAGAGGGAAGAATTAACCTCGGCCGTTTTTCTCTCCCCCGCTCGCTGGCTCACACACTCACGTGGGCCAGCTCCCCAGAAATGAGACAGGGCTGTGAGGGAATCTGGGCGGAGGCCGCTGGGACCATCGAGGGACAGGATGGTCATCCGTGTGGGCAGGGGCAGGAGGCTGACACGTGGCGTGAGTGGATAGAACGGGGACTCCGTCGCTCTCTTTTGCCCCAGGGTCTTGGGTCTGTCACCAGATCCACTGGGGTCTGAGCAAGCCCTTCCCAGCCACCCCCTTCGGGCTCCACCCCAGACAGGGCCAGACCTCCAAAGAGACCCCTGCTCCTGAAAGTGGACAGTCCCTGTCCCGATCACTGAAGGAAAACGAAATTCCGCACCATGGACAGAGCTCCGGCTTCCCGTCAGACCCTCCCAGATCCGCATCCTCACCCTTCCACTTGCTAACGGGAGCTACTGCCCCCCGACCTCAGTTTCCCCATCTGTAAAGTGGAGGTGGCAAGACTAACTCACATCTGTGCTCTTTGTATGCGCCCTGTGGCCGGCCTCCACGCAGTCCTCAGCGTGTCCCTGTGAGCGTGGGGCTGCTGTCTTCTTGCTTGTTGATTGCACCGAGCCGGGCACGGGCTCCTTGCGCCGATCCCCTGAGAAACAAGACAGAGGTGGCTTCTGTGGAGCTGAGCTCCAGCCCCGGGAGGCAGAGGGCACACTGGCGTCCGCACCAATGCCCTGCTGGAGAAGCACAGTGAGCCCGCCGGCAAGCACCGCCCGGGCACTAGGCGCAGGGGGGTGGAGGGTGAGCAAAAGCCCACTTGGACTGCGCAGCTGTGAAGCCAAGGCCTGCGAGAGCCTGGAGCCTGGGGCAGGGGTGGGGGGACGGTCTTTGTGCCCTTGTCTCGGGGCCCCCAGCACGGGCTGGGCACATAGGCGGCGCTTGCCGAGGCCGCCTCTTACCAGTCAGACTGCCGTCACACCCTGGTCCTCACGGCCATCGGACGTGCTGTCCCTACAGCCTCCCTCCCCCATGTCTCTCTGAAGAACTCGGAGCCAAAGGACCGTTTATCTGAAGGAGCCTAGGAGAAAATTCAGCCCCCCGCCGCCCGCCCGCCCTGCCTGAGGCCCAGGGCTCCCGTGGAGGAAGAGGTGGCATCTGTCATGGGCTGTGATGGCCTTTAGGTGGCAGAATAAAGCAGGGTTTGCAGGCTGGGCTCCTCGGCCCTCCTGCCTCACCTTCCTGCCTTTCCCCACCTGCCCAGCCGCTGGGCCCCACCGAGAGCCCCGAGCTGCAGGCAGGCCCGGAAGACTGACAGGGCTCCAG
>PISW01005589.1:112538-129932 GCA_004023785.1 Mungos mungo | reverse complement strand
TTTAGAAAATTTTAGTTGTGCGATTGAATTGAAAGGACTGGGAATGGTTGATCTCCACTGTTAAATATTTAATGGTATCAAGAATTTTGAGACAAGAACTGCAGTTAATCAATTAAAACCGAGGCATAAGTATATCTGTTTAATTAAGGCTGGCGATCCCGTGACAACCCTGAAATAAACTACACTTGGGATTGATTCAGATAATGGTCTTTTATTTGTTTTCTTTTCTTTAAAAGTGGTATGTCAACATCACTTCATTTCTACATTTCAGAGTTCTGTACATAATTCTTAAAAGGAAATAAGCAATGCTCAATGTACAAAGTAAAAACAGAAAACTAGAAAAATCTGAATAAAATGGAGCAAGTTGCCGTAGGTCGTACAGTACAAATTAGTCATTAGATGTCATCTGAAGTGCGATACCACTGCTGTGATGATGAGTTAAGGAATGAAATAAAAATACTCTATTTTAAACAAACAGTATATATATATTTATATGTATATTTTTTACAGATAGTAGACCCAGTGATATCTGCAGTATTGTAAAAACTTATTTACAAATAACTTTTTTAGACATTACATATACATCAGCACCGTAGGAAAAACAAAAACAAAAACAAAAGGACCTTAATAAAATCTACGTCTCTATTTAGTTGGTCCCAGTACTAAGCATTTGGAGGAAGCTTTTCAAAGATAATGGAGCCCCCCCTTCTCTCCATCAGCCTCCTCCAGTTTCTCATCGTTGCTTAGATATTTGTTTCCTGTACCTTTCAGAAAAAGGTAATTATGTTCTGTCTTGTTTGTTTACTTTGTTTGTCTGTTTGTTTTTGGTTTTTATCTGTTTCCACTCAAGAATTCCCCTGGTGGTGTCCCCTCCCCCGGCAAGGAGCTTACGGTCACCTGCCACCACCTCTTCCCCGGGGGGTATGGCCCCTGCCCGGCTCTCCATCCCGCCCCTCACTCAGGAGATCTATCACCTCGGGACGTGGCGAGCAAGCCAAGGGCAGTATTTGCCTGCCTGCCGAGTCTCTATCCTCGGCCCCCAGCTTCCCATTCGAGCCCCCTTCGCAGGAGCCCCCTCTGAGTCCAGCCAGTCCAGCCCCCCACGGCCTGGGCCCCCGCGTGGGGCAGCGAGGTGCGTGTGCGCGTGCGGAGCGGGCGGGTGGTGGGAGAGAGGCACACGCCGCTCTTACTCGGACAGTAATCATGCCACATGGCCTCCGAAACGGGACCGTGGGAACAGCGGCAAGGACTGAAGAGACAAGCCTTCTGGTAAGTGGCAGAGGTCCTCATCCCTTCCGACAGACTCCGCTTAGGGCAGATTGGAGTGATTTACACAGAGAAAGGCTGTACAGGACATTCCAAGTGGATTCCTTTGCCCACGTGGAAGGAATTCTACTATCTTCCTTCTTTTTATCATCAAAATGCATAAGGTGGGGAAACTGAATTTTCAGTTCCTCGTCTCTCAGTGTTTTAGATTTGTCTTTCCAGTGAGTAGGATTAAAGGCAAGGCCAGTTTGAGAGCAAAGCCTCCAGGGTTTTGGGAGCCAGAGTCAGGAACCTTTGGGCCATTCCTCCCAGGGTGTCCCAGAAGTATCAGGTGTGACTCCTGTAAGTCCACCGTCGAACATCAGAGGGGCCTGCTCAGTTCCGGGCAGAGAATATCCACTCGACTACATGTCAGAGAAAGAAAACTCCAGTGTTGCCTTTGCATTTCAGGCATGGTCTACGTTCTTGCATTTATTTTGATTCTGCCCAGGCCCCCTAAAGACAAAAGCTTCATTTATTCTTGAATAGTCTGCAAGGAAAAGCAAAGGGCAGGATGGGGTGGAGGCCAGAAGGAACAAGGCCAGAGAGGGGTGTGGGGAAAGACGGCCACACTGGCAGACACAGCATCCAGTCGGGGTCTCCCCACCCCATGGCCACCGGAAGTAGATGTGAACTGCCTGGGTGTATCAGTATCGAACTGAGGCCCCAGGAGGCTCCAGACCAACTGCCCCGAGTGACGGCCACCACGGTCACCGGCAGAGGGTTGCCTCCCCCAGGACTGCCGGACAGACCCTGCTCCGGGCTCATTTGGCTTTCCTTGAGAGGCAGCTAACAGCAACGCCTCTAAAATTCCTGAGGGTCATCACGGGGCAGCAGACGGGCTTGTGAGATCCTTTGTCGTCTCCCTGTGACATCTCACTGTTCTTCGTGTCTACCCTCCAAACACAGTAGCATGTCTTGACGCCTGACAGTTCTTTCCAGCCAGAGTTCAGCGCACTTCTGACCTGTGCTCTCGGCCTGTGCCACCATCCAGCAGCCTCTGTGGGACTCTCCCCGGCCCGGGCTCTGCGGGCTCCGCGGTTTCCGGAGCTGGGCCAGGAGGGGCTGACGGACACCCCACCCCGGGCAGCAGGGTGTTGGGCTGGAGCAGCTCTCCCTGGGCCGGGCGGTCACAGGGAGCGCCGGGCAGAGGGGCGTCACGTCTGTATTCCCCACCCGCCTCCAGTGGGTCTCCCTCTCTTGCAGCAGGGACCTGCGTGGCGTGTCGTCTTGATTGCTGTGTGAAAATCAGGTGAAACGAGGCCCAGCGGGGCTGTGGATCGGCACCTGGATCTTTCACCGTGAGCCAGCTGCAGTTTTGCTCAGTTTCCGTGGGTCAAAAAAACGAAAAACAGGGATGGCTCAACATCCTGTTTCTCTTTCACGTTTTAAGCTCTCAGCACTAGCGTTGTGGCTCTTGGGGCGCCTCTTGACTAGGGGTTCCCAAACAACTCATCGAGCTCCTGCATCCACTCATCCCCCGGCCCACCTTTGATGATGGAGTCCACGAGGTCCGCACTGTCCGAGAGGCCGGGGAAGGAGGCCCCCGAGGCCTCGGCGCTGTAGCTGTACGACATGTCCTGAGGGGGGTTCCTCTCGTAGGCCTGGCTCTGGCCACTCGGGGCAAAGCTGCCGCTGGGCATCTGCTGCTGTGCGGGGGGCTGGCTGAACGCCGGCATGCCGGGCACCCCCTGGCTTAGGCCAGACATGACCATCGGCCTGGCCTGGCCGCTGCCTTGCTGCCCGGGGAGCGCTGGCATCATCTGCCGACCCATGGCAGCTGGATTGAGGGTTCTCACGGTGCCCGTGTTGGCATCCACAACCTGGCCCAGGCCCTGCGGGAAGTGCTGCTTGGGCAGCCTCGGCTGGCCGGCCTGAAGTGGGTAGCTCACACCGTTGTTGAACGAGCCCAGTTCTCCACTAGTCCTCCCAGGCATCCCCTGTAAGCGGCTCTGCGGCCAGCTCTGCGTTCCCTGCTGGACGGCGCCCATGAGCCCCTGCAGCCTCGGCGGGCCCTGGGGCCTCGGCAGGGCTTGGCTCACCGGCCCCTTCATCTGCTGGTGCTGCTGGGTGATGGCCGAGTTCACCAGCATGCTCTGACCAAAACCACTCACCATGCCAACCCCCTGCCCGGAGGTGGGCTGCCTGGGCCCCTGGGCTTGGCTGTGTGCGATGCTCATGCCACTTTGGTTTGGGTGCTGCAACATTTGGGTCATTCCTGGGCTCATACTGTACATTCCTGGTTGGCTGGTAGGTGTGTTGCCATAAGGGGCCAGTCCCATCTCTGACTGGGCTGCTGCTGTGGCCATTGTCCCTGGGTTCTGGGAGGGGCCCATTCCCATCATGCCTGCATTCTGGGCCATCAACCGCGATGTTCGAATGCTCTGGAGGGCGGCTTGGCTTCTCACAGCTGCTATATCCTGGGGAGAACCTGCAGGGGGAAAAAATAGACGTACCCATTCGCTCATCTCAATATGCAATTTACTGTAACATGTTGCTGGAATTTTCTTTAGGAATGACCAAATTCTTTTATATGAAATGATCTACTCTGGTAATGCTTAATAAAAACGATTATTTTTCTGACTATAACATATGCTGATTGTAAAATATTTGGAAAATATTGAAAAGTACAAAAGTACTTAAATTCCCACCATCAAGAGATAACCACCACTAACTATTTTAGAGAACCATGAAAATAGGGGCACGCCTGGGGGGCTCAGTCAGTTAAGCGTCTGACTTTGGCTCAGGCTTGTGAGTTTGAGCCCCGCATCGAGCTCTGGGCTGACAGCTCAGAGCCTGGAGCCTGCTTCAGATTCTGTGTCTCCCCCTCTCTCTGTCCCCTTCCTTGCTCATGCTCCGTCTCTCTCTCTTTCAAAAATAAATAAACATTAAAAAAAAAAAAGAAACATGTGCTTTTGTAGTTGACTTGGTAACTCTGTTAATTATTTTCACATTTCAGAAGCAAGCTGTTTCTTACTCTTCTTGATGGGATACCATCCTCAGCCAATCAGATACCACTTTTTTTGGAGATGAGAGCAAATTCACCTCCTGGGCTAACTAAAGAAGAAACGGCTGATCATTTTGTGTATTCTATTTGTGAAGTGGAACATGGTTCACTAGAGAATACTATCAATAAAGACCATTAGACTAATTTCCCTTAAGACTTGAGTAGGATTTCAGAGGTTAAAGGCCACCGCTCCTGCTAAGAAGCTATTTTGACAGATGGGGCATTTTTTTGGATCCACTCTCTAGATTTCCACATGCTCCAGATTCTCTGAATCATAACATATCAGTGCAAGATGGCCAGCTTCCTGAGCTAGAAAAAGAAAGCGTCCTGTTACTTGCTCTTTGGCAATGAACTTCATGCATGTCTCCAGCAAAGTCCACTCACTCCTTCAGATCGGCAGTGACTACTTCTCTCAGCCGATTGCTAACACGGGTTTTAATGATGCTGTTTAAAAGTTGGCCAGAGTCTGAATGCCAAGTCCCTCAACTCTTAATTAGTCATTGAGTGAGTCCTTCTTTACGTGTTCCTAGGAAATTTCCAAATCAGCCAAGAGAATAGAAATGTCACCCTGAGAAGCCCAGTCAATGCTGTAAAGGGCTGGGAGGTGCACGGGAGTGAGTTTTTCCTATGTTCCGGCTAATGACTGAGTCTATAAGACAAAGAAAATAGTTTTCTTCCCCCCTGGACTTTTAAAAAAGATGCAGCATGGGGGCTGATCAATATTATAAGCAAATGTGATACTACCTGCCCCTGGGATGAGGTGGGATGAGAAGCCAGATGAGAACAGTCTCACCTTGTTAAGCCTGGCACCTTGGCAGGTAAGTGCTTCTGTCTTCCTGATGGGGTTATTGATTTCTGGGCAGCAACTATGTCTCCACATTTTCTTTCTTTCTTAAAGAAAGAAAATTATGGGAATTTTGATTATGACTTAAGTTTTTGTGGCTTGAGATCAATATCATGCCGCACTGAGAAATGAAATGGTTACTGTGGGGAGACCAGGAAGGGCTGGGGGAAAGCCCTAGAAATGTTTTGGTTTTCTGTTTTAAGCTTCATTATATTGAAGTCATTTAAAGAAAAAAAATCAAAAGTTCCTGTTAAACAGTGGATGGTGGTATATATTGCAATCTGTAATCTTGTTATGAAGTTTTGTGACCTCAACGACTAAATTTGTATCGACTGCATGACCAATCTGATCAACTGTGGTGAAATGGGTTATTGAGTTGTTTATAAAAAAAAATTTAAGGAGAAAATATTGCTGACTCAGACTGATTGGCTAGACCCAAACTGCATAAACAGGCTGATGAGCTGCTGGAAACAGACAAAAAGACTTTTGGACATTTTTTGGACTTTTTTTGGGGATATTTCTGTTGTGTGTTTATAATGGATATGTTGAGGGACTGGATGTATTCTGGGCTACTTTTGTGCATCACAAATAGGTTCCTTTTGTTAGAGGACAGAAAGGCTGCAATGCCTTTTAAGAGATATTAAAGCATTAATCCAAGCCAATCTTTATTTTTGGTATAAAATGACTGTGCTATCTAGGTATAACTCTAATGAAAAAGAAAAGGCATTTTAAAACCAGCAATCAGCTCCATATTTTTATCCTAAGTACAAAGAAACAAACCCTTTTTATTAATCTAGCTTTATGCTGTCAGTAATTTCATTAACTTATTCATTCATTCATTCATTTAGAAACTTATTTATTTTGAGAGAGAGAGAGAGCACAGAAGGGAAAGGCAGAGAGAGGGAGAGACAGAATCCCAAGCAGGTTCTGCACTGTCAGTGAGGAGCCCAGTGCAGGGCTCGAACTCACAAACTGTGAGACTGTAACCTGAGCTGAGGTCAAGAGGAAGCTTAACCGACTGAGCCAGCCAGGTGCCCAGACCTTCCATAATTTTAAATATATAGAGAAAAAAATGCAAACGTGCCCAAATAATTACCTTGTCTTTATCTGATTACTATATCTGTTAAATAACAGACTAATTTTCTTCTTCTTGTATTTTTGTCTAAAACAGAGATTATTGTGGGACATTGTACTCAAGTTAATTTTCTTGACCACTGGTTAATATCACCATGTCAATGAAAATCTTCCATATTCAAATAAAGATCACATGCAATCTTTTCTTAAAAGGGTCTGTTTTCTCTTTTTACTCACGGGAAGCCTGTATTTGTGAAAAATAAGCATTTCTCAATAGGCATGTAACACTGCCCACAGGCGCCACACTCAGTAAGAGAAAGAGAGTCGTTAAACTTTTGAAATGTGTAGTGGGAAGAGTATGCTAGGTTCCCATGCAAGTGATTCCTAACAGAACTCTCCAAGGACAATATTTCTTATCTATCATTTTGCTATTTTCCCAGATACACACCATTATGGTATCTAGGGTGTTAGCAAAATAAAATAGAGAGTGAAAAAAGGAAAAAAGCACACCAGTTAGCTCAGGGACCACACAATCGCACTGGGTGTTCAACTTAAGTACAGCTAAATTTCCAGGTTGATTACCTGTGGGGTAGGGTTTTAGAAAAGGTCAAAGAGTAGTACTTTTGACCAGGACCTAAAGCGTACAGAATAACTCATAATACAGAGGAAGCACTAAATGTTGGTGGGTCCCTTTATTCCAAAAGATAATAGATGAGTTATGAACCTAGAAAATTCAAGGGACACTATGCTGGGTTTATAAGATTTTGTATTTTTAATTAGTTCTTGATATAAATCACTGGTTCCTAAAGTGTGGCCTTTGGGCCGTAGCAGCACAACGACTCCTGGAAGCTTGTTAGAAATGCAAATTCTCCGGCCCTACTTCAGGCCTCTGGAAACAGAGCCTTTGGGGGTGGGGCCAGGCCACGTGTGCTTTTACAGGCTCCGCTGTGATTCTGATGCACCTGAAGTTTGAGATCTACCTCTATAAACCTAGGAGGGCTCTGTGTCTGCAAAAAAAAAAAAAAAAAAAAAAAAAGCGTGTGAACGGAGACCGTTTCCACACACTCCCTACCTGTGACCAAGTGAGAAACTGAATACTTCAAAGGATATTGGCACTGATTTAGTGCACAGAACACCTGTGCACAGCTTCATTCCTTTTGTCCTCCCTTGGGTCAAATCCAAAGGGATCTGAAATGATACCTGTGTCCCAGGGGTGGAAGGGAGTGGTAGCTACTCACGCCCCTGTCTTTTCATGGGCCATCTTCCCTGAGACCCGCCATGGAACACCAGTGGCTTTCAGATTCTGCTACTCACAGAGCGTGAGCCAGTATATACAAGCGCTGGTTCACAACAGAAACAGAAGTTTCCCTTATTATGATACACTCTGATCATTTTTTCTATTATATTTCTTTTAAAAAATGTTGGTTGTGAACCGTTAAATTACCTACTTGTGTGTTGCAACGCGAAGACTGAAAAATGCTACCCTAGATCATCAACTTTTCACCCACAGTCTAGGAGGAGCGTCGCACTTGTGAAATGCCACACAAAGTTTGTATTCATTTACATATATGCATATTTATGTGCAACGGGCTTCATAACTTCTGGCAGATTCTTGAAGTGACAGGTAACACTTGAGAAATTAGGACCTAGGATCTAGGTCCCACAAAAAGGGCAGAGGATGGGAATTAGGGTTTCTGCTATTGGTGACCCTTGTAGCTCGCTGAAAACTCCTGTGAGGAGATTGGGAAGGGCTGTCCGGCTCACCCTCCACCCCATACAAGACCCCCAGGGCTTCTCTCTAGTGGAGATGGAGGGGACTGATATCTGAGTGGACTTTCTACTTCATAAAGGAATGGTAACACGGAGCACACAATGTGCCCATTGCTACTGGGTCGTGGGTCATAAGAGTTTCTGGAAGGGCAGCGGGATCAAGACAGTCCAGTCAAACTCAAGGTCCTACTGGTCTACTGGTTTCGGCAGAGATCGGTGAATGCTGCAAGCCAGAATCTTCCAAGTGGAAGTTCGAAGTGGGGCTTTGGCCAGCTGACCTCCTGGGATCAGCGAGAAGGGTGTGGCATAGGACTGTTTCTCCCGTGCTCCCAGAGGTGACAATCCAGACATACACAAGGCTGACAGTGGACCAGTCAGGCACCAGTATCTCCTCGTTGGCTGCTAAACTATTGAAATACTTCTGTTTCTTTGGTAAAGAACAGCTACCCCAGCCCCGCCCCCCACAGCCACTCTCACCCTCCCCGGGGCCAACCAGGGCCTCTCTGTGACTCAGCCACTAAAAGTTTAATGCCTGGCAGAGCTGAGGATCCAGAAATGTATTCTAACTGATTGGCACCCTCAGTTTAAAAATATTTTTATTTATTTATTTATTAAAAATTTTAAATGTTTATTTATTTTTGAGAGAGAGAGAGAGAGACAGAGAGAGAGTGGGGGAGGGTCAGAGAGAGAAGGAGACACAGACTCTGAAGCAGGCTCTAGGCTCTGAGCTGTCAGCACAGAGCCTGACGCAGGACTCGAACCCATGAACTGCGAGATCATGACCTGAGCTGAAGTCAACCGCTGAGCCAACTGAGCCACCCAGGCGCCCCAAAATGTTTTTAATATTTTGTCGAACACAAACACAGCACAGAAGGCAAGGTCACTGGCTACATGCTCACACACACTCCACGGCTAGACAGCATAAAACAGAAGAGGTGTGCACTGGCCTCACCTTGGAACTGATTGACCTGCTGCACTGGGTATGGATTCCGTTGCTGTTGGAGGTGCTGGCGGGGTAGATGCGATTGCTGCAGCTGCTAGAACGACAGGACAAGGGCAAGGAGGTGACACGGGGAGAGACGGTTAAATATTGTGGCAGTTTTGAGGAAGGCAGTTTTTTCAAAAACTAAACTTTGTGTTGAGGAATAACGTACATCCAGGCAAGTGTGCAAAGCATGGGTTTGGTGGGTTTCCACAAAACGAACACATTCTGTAACAAAATAACCAGCATCTAGCTGAAGAAACTGAGCACCGCTAGCATTTCCCTCGTGCCCCTTTCTAGTCATGATGGACCCCAGGGACCCACTTCATCTGCCCGAGGAGCCACTGTCCTGACCTAACAATGCATACTAGTGACGTCTGCTTTTGTACTTCGTGTAAGTGGATTCATACAACGTACTGGTGTCTGGCTTCTTGCGTTCATCATTATATTCATGAGATTCATCCGTGTTAATGCGTGTAGGTGTCGTCTGTTCACTGGCACTTTGAATAGTAGTCCATCATACGAATGTACCACGACTTTCTTATTTACCTATTCTACTCATGGTGGGCATTTAGAGTGTTTCCAGTTTGGGGGCGGTCACAAATGCTGCTTCTATGAACATCCTCATACATGTCTTTTGGGGACTATCTGGCATATCTGATGTGTAGACTTGCTGGCTCAAAAGGCGTGCGTATCGAGGGAGGCAGTTGTGACCTTGACTTTCCCACATCAGCTTGCATGTTTTCCTTAGCACTGTGGGACCCAGCTCAAGGGACGAGCAACTGATTTTTAATGACCTAAATAGATGCTTCCGGTATAGGAAGATGGGATTCCCAGGGGCTATAAAAAAGGCTAATCTTATTCCCACCAGGCCACCCTGCCTGTAAAATACATCTCCGCAAGTAAAATATACAGCATTTAGTGCCTTAAGGAAACCGCGCGGGACTCCACATGTGCCGGGAGCCAGAGGCTTGTGATTTCCTCTTTCTTCTTCCACTCGCGGGGATTCAGAGCTGCCGGTGCTGTTACCAATCTACTGGAAAGGCTATTATGATCATTACCATGCTGTATGTGAAAAGGGAAAGAAAATAAGAGCGAGGTGCAAAGAGCAGAGAGAGGGGTTTTAGTTCCTGGTCTGCCGTCAAGTAGCTGCGTGACCTTCGGCATGTCATTTAACCTCCTTCTGCAGCTGCTGAATATTCATTGAGCACCTTTCATCAGCAAGGGCTTATAAAGAACGTACAACAAGGGCCTTGCTCTTTCAAGTGTTCATTATAAAAATAACACACATTGACCACTTCTTAACGTGTGTGTTTATTTCTATTTTTTCCTCTTTCTTTTTGTTTCTGGGCAGCTCTATAATTTTCTTTCTCTCTCTCTTTTTTCTTTTCTTTCTCTCGACAAGGCCAGCCAGCATCTGGCAACCAATGAAAAGAAAAGCCTCTGCCCTGTTCACCCATCCTGGGGTGCCGACCATGGTGTTTTGCACAAAGTGTTGAAATTAATTAATTGTACAGATAAAGTATAGACAAGAAACCATGTTAATCTTTTAGGCAGCAATCTAAGGGCATTAAGCTGAGCATTTAAAAGCTTCTCCTCAGCCAAACTTCTCATATTATGTAAGAACTTAAGTGTCCACACTGACTGGGCAGAAGCCCTGGGGTGGCCTGTGGTCGGATGGGGGCGGGGGCCTCCTGCTCCTGTCCCAGGGCTCTGCCTCTCTGGCTCTGCGGTCTCTGATACATCACATGAGCTCCCTGGCCTCAGTTTCTTCATAGGTAAAATAAAAAAGCCTCCATGATCACCAATATTTCTTTCACGTCTAAAATTCTGGGTTCGGTTGAACCTTTGTGACTGATGTGAGGCGACTTGCTCTCTGCTCTTTGAGAATAAGACATTAAATGTCAATTCACACCGGCTTTCAGCTTGCTCCGTCCTGATTTCTAAAGCCACTAACTAAAGTCATTTTAAAGTTCTCAAAGACAGGCAAGATCTCCCAATCCTTCTGTTTTCCCTCCCAAGTCCTTCCAGGAAATCCCAGGACCCCCAATATGCTACTTTCAAAACTGCAATAATTAGGCACTTTCACTGCTGCTGCAGAGACCAAGAACATCAGCTCGGCCTTGATAGGACAATATTCGTTCTCAAAACACAAAAGCTGACAGCCCACCACGGGTAGACCCCCAGACAGCCTGCACGGACAAGCTCTGTCTCCGGGCACAGGTAGGCGGCTGCGCTGAGTTGTTTCCATGCAGGCCCTCCGTTTCACTGAGCCTAGTCCCACCGGATGGCTGGCAGCTGTGGCTGCAGCTCTGACATCACATTCCGTGACACCAGGGCCATGTGACAGGTCCCCACATCCACGTGTACAGTTTCTAAAGAATTTTACACATATAATTCTATGTGATCCTTAAAAGAGTTATAGGAGGAAGGCTGGGAATGTATTAAATCTGACCTCAGATGAAGAGAGAGGGGAAAGACGTTTTTTAAGAATCAGACCACAAGCAAAAGGTGGGACATATTTGGAGTCTGAGTAAAATTCCTTTGTTGGTCCCTCTTTGTTTCTGGGTGTCCACAACTTGCTAAGGAACGACACCCATTTCCCATCTTTTCCAAGTGGCCCTGTATCTCTCTGGGTCTCGGCTCCCCATCTGGGCCCCCTCCTGGGGCAGCTCTCCTTCTGCCTCTTTGTTCCCTGGGGTTTGGCGGCCCTCGCTGAGCGGGGACATCCCTGGCTAGCACAACTGCGTTTGCCTGGTCGCCTGTCTCCTGTTTGCGCCTCGGTCACACCACACACATCAAAGGCCATCGCTCACAGTACCAGGGGCACCTGAAGTTTCCCGGGATTGGCTGGGGAGAGGATTTACAAAGCCCAGCTTCCCCTCGGCGGCTCCATTTATCACTGCCTGAGAGATATTAGCACGGTTCCTTGTCACACACCTTATGCAGGGCGAGAGGGATAGAGGTTTGTTTGTACAAGAGCTTCCAGGCGGCTGACTGACCTTGGTAAAAAGGGAGATAATTACACAGCTGCGCAGGAACAAAAGCAAAGAAGGGAACATAAGTGAACTGTGTTCAACAGTACAATTTTTCTATTTGGGAGACGGCTGGTGTTACTCTGAACTGCTGCTCTCAGTAGGGACCTCAACAGGTCTGTGTCGCACATGGTGTCTTGGAAATACGGGGTGAAGAAGGCTTGATGAATTTCCAAAATTCTGACTGTATTAGGAATATTCTAGAAGGGTAACAGTAGAGCAGAGCTTTGTTAGGCGTTAAGCCTTGGAAGACAACCTCACGCCTACCTCCTATAAGAAGAGAGAGAGAGGCCCCGTGCAGACTCCCACAGGAGCCGTGTAGGGATTTCTTGTGGAAGGCCTCCGGCCTTTCCTGGGATAATAATACTGGATCAGGCATGGGCATCTTGAAAAACAAAACCCATTGGAACCTACAGAAGCAGCTCCCAGGGAAGGCTTTCTTTGGAAGCTGAAGGAATTATATGGCAAGGGGACAAAGATGCCTACGGTAAGATTTATTTGTGTCAGGCCTTCCTTTAACTCAAAGATTTCTTGAGCTGTTTTAAAGCTGTTGGGAATGTTCTTAAGTTGGCACCCTTTCTGTGACCCCGGGTTCAGGTTTCCAGGTGGTTCTGTAGTCCCTATTATTCTGCCATTGTTCCTGTCCCATTGTTCATGATCAATTCTGTAGAATTCTTCTCAATCCCTCCTCCTGACATTTTCCTTCAAGAAACAAAGTTCTCTGAGTTATTTTCTTTTTTTCTTCAGGCTGGAAATATTAGTGTCTATGAAGAATGTGAGGCAGCCTCCCAACCCCCATACTGATTGCACAGACCCCCTGTGCCAGAAACCAGAAGAAAAGAAGGCAGGCTTGAATTGAAGAAATGTCTCTGGCAAATAGGCCTTCAAACTGATGGCGGAAGCCTGTCTTTTAAGAACAAACTAATTCATTCTAAGAAAAGCTGAACTAATTGAGAAGTGGAAATTCTACGATTCTTCTGTGGTCCCGGGAAATGCTGGACTGTGAATCTCTTGACATAGGACACAAACTGGGACTCTCTCTCGCAGACACCAGGCGCTGAATAAATGCTTGCTGAATGAATGAATCATGTTACCTGCTCGGCTAGAATCTGTTGCTGCTGCTGCTGTTGCTGCTGCTGCTGCCTTTGCTCTCGCAGGAACTGTTGCTTCTGCTGCTCCATCAACTGGGCCCGCTGATCAATGAGCATCTGTTTCATGATGGCCGCCTGGGGCTGGCCACCCAGGAAGCCAGGCCCCACGGGGCTGGCTCCGGAGACCATGCCACCCGAGCCTGGGGGCACAGAGGACTGCATGGGGCCTGTGGTCCGGGGAAGTCCAACTGGGTGCTGCTCCTGGGAGGACAAGAAGAGAAGAGAATGCAAAGAATTCATATTTGAGAGGAAGCATGAGGCGGAGGCTCCAGCTTGCAGGCTTGCAAGGTCCTGAGTGACACACATTCTATTTCCATAAAAACAACCCAGTGGTCCTTGAATCTGGCCTCACCACCGGGGAACTGGAGAGATACAAGGGGATGGTAAGGGAGCACGGCTCTGGGAAATCTGACAGCAAGTCCAGTCTGTTTTGGATGAGACTGATTAAGGGACAGGGCTGGGTACTCAGCTAACGTTCCGCATTCCTCCGAAAGAAAGGGAAGAAGCCTTCAGGCGGGGCTCACCTTAAGTCTGGAACAAGACAGCGTGACCCTACCTCTTAATGACCCTACCCCTTAATCTTTATTGCCTTCCTGGCCTAAATGGACTTCTTAGCTAGTAGGAGAGGCATTTACAGAAGCATTCTGGAATTTATCAATCAGTAGATCTACTAATTGGTGGAATTCCAATTAGTTGTGACATTTGGAAGCTTTGCTGTATGCAAAAACAAAAATCCTGCTAGTGGGAGTTGTTGATGGTGAGCGCTGGGAATGTGCTGCACTGAACAAAGATACGTAATCTCCCGACATCTTTAATAATTTTTTTTACAGTTTCCTTATTTTGAGAGAGACACAGAGCACATGGGCAGGGGAGGGGCAGGGAGAGAAAGAATCCCAAACAGGCTCTGTACTGTCAGCACAGAGCCCGATATGGAGCTTGAACCCATGAACCGTGAGATCATGACTTGAGCCTGTCAAAAGCTGGTTGCTAGACTGAGCCAGGCAGGGGCACCCTCACATCTTTAAAAATAGGGCTGAGCCTCCTGCGTCTGAGACAATTTATCCTGTGGGAGTTGATTTGGGTCTTCTGATTCTTCAAGTGTCTCAGTCAAATGATGGCAACTTCTAAGGCCTGGTTCTTAAGGAGTAGGGAGAAAAGTGGTGGAGATCTACTCACAGAGTCAACTCTGACTAGAAGAATCTGCTCCCAGGGAAAGTTTGTAACAGCCAGACAGTGTACACCAGGGAAAAATAGCTGATGGGAAGAGTTGGTATGTGACCATAAGACTCAGCTTCTAGATCGTTCCTTTCTTGTTCATCTACTAAGCAAGTCTGAATATTCTGCCTTTTAATACATTCAAGTTTCAAGTAATTAATCTGAACACAGAGGATGTCTGAGATGAACACAGATGAAATGGGCACACGTGTAAAGAAGTATCCAATCATAGTGTGAGGCGCCATCATGTCACCAAAATAAGACAAAATGAATACGATCAGTCTATAGTTTTCTAAATATTTTTGTATCCAATCAAACTGGATTTTAATATTTTTTCTACTTCTGCTCTGCTACCTCTTCGGAATAGATACAGTCAATCATGCTGGCACTGTCCTCCCAAAACATACAGTTGGGTCTGCTCTCTGGCTCTCCTAGAGACGCAGTCCTGGATCTGATGCCCCACCGCCTGGGTTTGCGTCCCTTCCCTCTGCTGCGTGGTGCTCAGCCGTTCACGCTTTTCTTCCCAGCCGAAACCGCATCTCCAGCGGATCTTCTTTCCTCCCTCCACCCACACGAACACAACAAAACAAGCAAAGCAGACAAAAACCCATTGCTTCTCTCAGCCTGGAAACAAGAGGTCATGAAGTCCTGGATAGTTAGTGCAGTAGTCCAGGTCACGCTTAGCAAATGGAAGAACTGGAAATAGCAGAACTGGAACACCGATCTGGAGTCTAAATTTAGTATTCCTTCCCCTAGCGCAGGCCTTTACGAGACCGTGGGGCCGTGGTGCTAAGTGTACACCAGAGAGTTGCTTGTAGACTAAATATATAGCGTGTCTCCCATAAGTGTCCTGTGTTCTACTTTTCAAATGGAAGTGTTATTGCAAAACCCTTTTCGTCTTTGCGTATTTCCTCTGTAGACGATTATTAGGTAGACAGCCGTGAGATATTTATGTTGAAAAGAACTTATATTCAAGAATGCCAGGAGCCTCTATGCTACCAAAGTTTTACGTTAGGCCTGAGCCCCGCAGGCATCACAATGTTTCAGAGTCTCCCCTTTTCCCCCAATACTTGCTGCCTATTTCCAAGCCCTTCCTTCCAATGGGAAAAAGCTGCTTCTTGCCACCTTTAGGGACAAATGGCTGACTGACTTAGCACTTTAACAAACGAATTCACACTGAAGTATAAACAGTTAACCAATCCACAAAAATACAGATAACACCGTGTTTTTTTCCTGTGTGTTTCAGTATATTTGATATTTTCCCGTGTTTTTCTTAATTTTTTTCTGTTTGAGTGACAGCGAAAGAGAGCAAGAGAGAGAGCGCGTGCACACATGCGTGGGAGAAGGGCAGAGAGCGAGGGAGAGAGTCCGCTTGGGGCTCCACCTCACAGAGGACAAGATCATGACCTGAGCCAAAGTCGGTCGTTTGACTGACTGAGCCACCCAGGCACCCTAATGTTTTCCAGTTTTGATAAGGAGGAGAGGAGAAAGAAAATGAGACGCAAGGGAAGATAAAGTTTGCTTCATCTAGTTTTATGAGGGCTGGTCTGGGCTGGCCCAGGCTGACCCTATTTATCTTTGGGCACTTTGAGATATTCTTGTCGTGTGTGACCAGCCCTGCCTAGCTGGGGTGCATGCCCAGAAGTGGTAAGTAGTGACGTGTTGCTTTCCCAGCCTTTTCTCCACCTTGGAAAGAAAGGAAGTGATGATGTTGATACATCCAACCACTTGTGGCCCTTCCCTTCCTGGGGCAAGAAGAAATACTGAAATACTTCAGAAGCACAGCAGTGGGGAGAAAAACTTTCCCAAAGAGATAGTTAGGTTATCACCTCCCAGGAATATCTGTTTCTCCAAATGACTTCCACCCATTGGCTCTGCCTTCAGGTTTCTTGCTGAAGATCTGAAGACCTAGGGGCAGGAGGGCTCTGTGCATTTTTAAGGGCTTGCCTTCCATAGGAAACCTCCGTGGATGTAGGTTGGTACACCTTGTGTACTTTCCCAACAAGCTCTCCTGCGTTCAGCAGCCGGTGAGTGACACAAACAGCCCCCACCTCAAGTGTGTATTCCGAAGTGTGAAGCGCTCCCGGTGACTTGCCTTACAAATGGAGCTGGCTGAGGCCATTAACTGTTTCAGATTACATGGCAGCTTTTAACCTCCAGTCTAAGAGGCTTAATGAGCAATAGCCTGTCGAATTTCAGGATTTCAAGCCAACGCTCTTGTTTCTAAGGAGGACACACACTGCGTGTGCAATTAGAGAAAACCAGGCTGAGCTTTCGTCAGAGAAATGTAATGCCTTGAAGCCAAATGATGCAGTATTTTTAGTTTTAATTACTGGCTCCTTCTCCACCCCACCCCCTGCCCAGCGACCTCCCTTGCCTTCTACCAAGAATTTTAACTCCCTAGATTCCCTTCGGAAATCCAATTGGCTACAGAGATCTTCATTACTCCCCCAACCTTCTCACTCTTCAGTAAAATAAAGATAAGGGGAAAACTCAAAACCAGTGAACCCATTTTACATAGCTCCTTCCTCAGGGAAAAGATCTTAGGAATTTTCTAAGGGCTGGAGAGAGTTAGGAGGTGTAAAAAAACACCCTACCTCCTCCAAAGAGGCAGTTTTCTACTTCAAAAAAACAGCTGCTGTAAAAATATCTCCCAAGAGCAGCCAGCTGTTTATTTATAAATCTGTGCGTAGCGAAGCTTTATTTCTCTTAAGTGTTTTCAAGAACAAGCGTAGTGTTTGGGTGGGAGGGGCCGGGGTTGCTGGCGGCAAACCAGGAGCGCCGGCTCCGGGGAGGGGGCTCACAAAAGGCTGCCGCCGCCGGAGAGGAGGCCCCGGGGTGCCAGGGCTTGGGGGAGAGCTGGCTCGAGGACGCTGGGGGCTTCAGCCTTTTCCCGGCGGCGGAGGAACCAGGAGCAGCTGCTGTTCTCCCCCTGCCCCAGCAGATGGTGGTGTCAGCCCGGCGCTCCGGCTCTGCAGCGCCAGTTCCGCCCGCGCGCCCCCCCCCCCCCC